>RJWM01031086.1:0-22758 GCA_004363535.1 Dasyprocta punctata
AGAGGACTTTTCCTTTCCCAGTGTAAAAATGTTGTGACCTTCAAACATATAACTACTATTTTAAACAACAAACCAAGATCTTTATTATAAGGGCTATCTTTAAAAGACAATCATTTCATTGCAATCCATGCAACATGACACCCACTGGGTTTAGATAAATATTTCTTAAATAGCTTAACAAAGATCTGATTGTCTTCTTGGTAGGCAAGCTGATTTAGCAGGCCAACTCCACTGGAGTATGCTTCCTTAGAAATTTCTCCAGTTACTAGAGGATTCTCCATGATGTCTTGATAAATCTTTTATTCTGGGATAGGGTTCACTGATTTTCACACAAAAAAAGAGAGAAATAAAAAAATGAGAAATTCATAGAGAATAAAACTGTTCTGCAGAACAGTGGTAGAAAGTTACATGATGCTTGAAAACTAATCAACATGTAATATCTCATGTCACCTTGCTAAAGAAAGACAGAATTAGTTCAGTCTCATACATGCCACCTTGTGTGTGGGATATTAGAAGAAATAAAACCCAGGAAAGTTTATTAGAACTGAGATAAGAGAATGGATACACAGTATCACACCAAGCAAAGCAGAGGCCACAGAGATACAACCTAATAGCAGTTTTAGCCAGTAGTCAAGCTTTAATGAACATGTTTAAGCAAACCGAAGTCAGAAAACTTTCTGAAACTAATTGCTAGAAACAAGTGCAGTTCATTGGTTTTCCTTACTGTTCGATGAATGCTTCCTAGGATCGCTATTTATTGATTATTCAGTGACGAAGAAAACATGCTTATACTTCTAAGATTTGTAATAAGTCTCGTAAGAACTTTCCTTGTGAACAGCCTGTCTCCCTTTGAAAATCTTGGACATCAACCAGTCTTGGAAACCAAAGGGGCAGTGGTGAAAGACTAATATCCAACACCTATGTATCAATGAGACAGAAATTACTATCCAAACTTCTGCTCTGCTCTCCCTACTGAATAAAGGGTGCTACATGAATATGCCTCAGGGTCAGGTAAAGGACACCAGGCAGAAGGATCTTGTTTTGAATGTCACTTTCAATACTGTCTCCTATATTGCAGCATTTTATTTGCATGGTTTACCGGGTGGACTAAAATGTAAGATACTAGTTTAAATTTGGAAACATCATCTTTAAAGTAATTCAATGTATCATCTACCTACAATTGGTCATTTTATCCTGGGCAGGACTATTAATTAGGAGTCTGTATTATTCTGTACTGTAATAAAATTTTAGCTCAAGTAAAAGAGTCAGAACAAGGGTAGCAGCACTAGTAGAAAGGATTTCTTCAAAGTGTGTCCTATTTCCAGCATGAATTCCTTTCAAATCTATAGAAACACCACTTAGTGTCCAGAACACTTTAAAGGTCATTAAGAAAAGAAAACATGTAAAAGTATTTTAAATAAAAATTTAAATAAGATAAAAACAAAATCAAAAGTTTTAAACACTGAAATTGAATTAAAAAAGTACAAAGAGAATGGGAAGATATTATATTGTCAAAATAAAAGAAATAAAGCTGATTATAGCAGGCAAAAGAAAAAATTTATGAATAAATGACATAACACAACAGAATGGATGTATATTTTAAAGGAATAAAATTTATAAAGAAAAAATAGAACAAAAAAGAGTAATAAAATTCACTTCAGAAGACTAAGGATAGTCATTCAGAATCATTAAAGGTGAGTGAATGTGCTTTTAAAGTATAAAAATTAAATTTCAGCTGCTGAAATTGAAAATGTAATTAAGGCCCTACCAACAAAGAAAAGCCCGGGCCCTGATGGATTCACTGCTGAATTCTATAAGAAATTTAGGGAAGACTTAATGCCAACACTCCTCAAACTCTTCAATGAAATCGAAAGGGAAGCAAGTCTCCCTAACTCATTCCTGGAAAAAAGTATTACCCTAATACCAAAACCAGAGAAAGGCCCAACCAAAAAAGAAAATTACAGGCCAGTCTCCCTCATGAACATAGACTCAAAAATCCTCAATAAAATACTGGCAAATAGAATACAACAAGTTATCAGAAAGATTATACACCATGATCAAGTGGGATTCATCCCAGGAATGCAGGGATGGTTCAACATACGGAAATCAATACATGTAATACACCATATCAACAGGGTCAAGGACAAGAACCACATGATCATCTCAATAGATGCAGAAAAAGCTTTTGACAAAATCCAACACCCATTCATGACCAAAACCCTACAGAAAATTGGAATAGATGGTCTCTACCTCAACCTGATAAAAGCCATATATCATAAGCCAACAGCCAACATCTTACTAAATAGAGAAAAACTGAAAACTTTCAACCTAAAATCAGGAACAAGACAAGGGTGTCCATTATCACCACTCCTATTCAATATAGTTCTGGAAATATTAGCCAGAGCAACTAGCCAAGAGAAAGAAATAAAGGGAATAAGGATAGGAAATGAAGAGGTGAAATTATCATTATTTGCAGATGATATGATCCTCTACATAGAAGACACCAAAAAATCCATTAGAAGACGTCTAGAAGTAATAAGCAAATTTAGTAATGTAGCTGGATTCAAGGTGAACACTCAAAAATCAATAGCATTCCTGCACACAAACAACAAAGTCACTGAGAGAGAAATAAGGGAAACCATACCCTTTACTATAACATCCAAAAAAAATGAACTACTTAGGAATCAATCTAACAAAGAAAGTAAAAGTTCTATACAGTGAAAATTACATTACTCTAAAGAAGGAAATCGAACAAGATTTCAGAAAATGGAAAGATATTCCCTGTTCATGGATAGGAAGAACAAACATTGCGAAAATGGCCATTCTCCCAAAATTGTTATACAGATTCAATGCAATCCCAATCAAAATACCACTTGCCTACCTCACAGAGCTAGAGAAAGCATTCCTGAAATTCATCTGGAACCAGAAAAGACCTAGAATAGTAAAGGCAATTCGGGGCAACAAAGGGAAGGCAGGAGGCATCACAATCCCCGACTTGAAACTATACTACAAAGCTACTGTGATAAAGTCAGCATGGTACTGGAATCAAAACAGACCTGAAGATCAATGAAATAGATTAGAAGATACAGCCACAACTACAAACACACTTAGCCACCTCATCTTTGACAAAGGGGCCAACCATGTACATTGGAAGAAAGACAGCCTTTTTAACAAATGGTGCTGGAAAAACTGGCTTTCCATATGCTGTAAACTAAAACTAGATCCATGCCTATCACCATGCACTAAAATAAAGTCAAAATGAATCAAAGATCTGAATATAAAGACAGAGACACTAAACTTACTAGAAGACAGAGTAGGTAAAAATCTCTATGACATAGGAGTAGGCAGAGAGTTCAGGAACAAAAATCAGATTGCACAGGCAACACTTTTCACAATCAACCCCTTGGGATCTCATCCTACTAAAAAGTTTTTGCATGTCAAAGGAAATCTCCAACACAGTGAAAAGAAAACCCACGAAATGGGAAAATATCTTAGGCAATTGTCCATCAGATAAAGGACTTCTATCTAAAATATATAACGAATTAAAAGAAATCAGGCCCCTAAAATTCAAGGACCCAATCCAAAAATGGGCATCTGAGATGAATACACACTTCTCAGAGAAAAAAATACAAATGGAAAATAAATATATGAAAAAATGTTCAACATCAATGGTCATTCGGGAAATGCAAATTAAAACAACGCTGAGATTCCATCTCACTCCAGACAGAATGGCCAAGATTAAAAAATCAACCGACAACAAATGTTGGAGGGGCTGTGGGGAAAAAGGAACTCTTCTCCACTGTTGGTGGGAGTGTAGACTGGTGCAGCCACTGTGGAAGTCAGTGTGGAGATTCCTCAAGAAGCTAGGGTTAGAGATCCCATTCAACCCAGCTCTCCCACTTTTGGACATTTTCCCAGAAGAATTGAAAACATCATACCACAGTGATATCTGTGCACCCATGTTTATAGCAACCCAATTTGTAATAGCCAGATTTTGGAAACAACCCAAGTGCCCATCAATCAAAGAATGGATAAAAAAGACGTGGTATTTTTATACAATGGAGTACTACTCAGCTATTAAGAAAGATTGCATTGAGACTTTTGTAAGTAAATGGTCACGACTTGAGACCATACTCATAAGTGAGATAAGTCAAACCCATATGTGTAAATACCGTATTGTCTCCCTAGTGTAAGAAATGGAAAAGTATATATGATCCAAAATCTATAATAAATACTACGTAAGGGTAAAAAACAGCTCAAAGAGCAAAAGTAATTGGGAAGGGAAAAGGTGAAAAGAGAAAAGGAAAGAGAAAAAGATATAAACCTGTATATATGTATATGCAAGACAACTAAAATGAACACACTGCTGAATGTATTCGTTATTGAGAAAGAACAATTAATACTCAAATGATTAGATCAATTTTCCATGTCTATATCTGTTAATGTAAGTAACCATTTTAAAGATAACGATACGCAATATTGCAACCATTGTCAAGTTTCTATCATTCGGGTTTGTAAACCTGCAATGTTACAGTTGTGTATTTACTGTAGTCGTTTGTTTGTCTCTTTTGCTTGTTGTCTTTGTTATATATGTCTTTTTTTTTTCTTTGCTTGAATAAAAAAAAAGGTATAAAAATTAGAACAACTCCTAAAAAACTAATAACGTAGATTGTGGAATTCAGCCAAATGAGCAGAATATAGTGAAATGAGCAGAAGACAATCAATTAAAACTGTAGACCTATCTGACCATACAAAATGAGAGATAAATGAGGTGATGGACGTTAATTAGCTAGATTTAGTAATTCCATATTATGTACGTATATCAAAACATCAATAACTTTATGAAATTATGATTTTTCTATCAAGTAAAAAATAAACAAAAGTTTAAAAATAATAAAAAGTCAGGCGTGGTAGTGCAGGACTGTAACCCCAGCACTCAGGAGACTAAGGCAGAATGATCACTGTGAGTTCCTGCTGAAGCTACACAGTGAGTTCAAGGTCAATTTGAACTACACAGCAAGACCCTGACACAACACTCCCTGACCCCCACTAAAAACTAGAAACAAGGTTGGACTCAGCCATTGTTTTTAGATGCTAAAATAACAAATTACTAATAAATCCCTGTTTCATATAACAGCAGTTAAACAGGAAATATAGCCGGGCATGGTGGCACACACCTTTAATTCCAGCACTCAGGAGGCTGAGACAGGTGGAGTGTTGTGAGTTTGAGGCCAGCTTGGGCTACAACATGAGCAACGCTGGCCTGAACTACATAGTGTGACTCTGCCTCAAAAAAAAAAAATAGGGCTGGGAGTTTGGTTCAGTGGCTTAAGCGCCTGCCTGGCAGGTATGAGGTTGAGAGTTCAGTCCCTGGTACTGCAGAACAAAAAACAAAAAAACAAAAATACAAAAAAAAAAAAAAAAAAAAAAAAAAAAAAAAAAAAAAAAAAAAAAAAAAACAGTCAATATGAGTATCTATTGCATATTTTTCATCTCATGCTTTCCTGAAAAATAAGTAAATAAATGATCTTAGCAAGAGTATAGGGATAGTTGTGTTTTAGTTTTTAAATTTTATTATTGCTTTTAAGTTACACATATTACATCAACATAACCTGTTCGTATTTTACTATACAATGAGATCAGATTTTAAGAAGGTGAATTATTTCTTTAGAAATAAAGTACTTCAGATAAAGATAATGATAAACTGAAACAATATTGTGATGCAAACTCATATATACAATGAAATGGCCTTAACAGGACAGAGCATGGAAGAAAGAAGAAGAACAGCATATTGGCTAAGTGCTTCAAGTTTTCTAGGTTGGAAGCAGTTTTGAACATGGAGTCCCTAAGTGTTGAAGACACTCTAGTTATAGAACATAGAAAACCTTCACCTTCTTTGCCTTCTACCTATTAAGTGGCTAATGCAGTGGAACTGCCTGCCTTTTCCAGCAGGGCCAAGTGAAGGCCAAATGCTTTCTGCAGGCCTAACCACATGCTAGCACATCTCTCCAGTAACACTGCCCTATGATACACATGAGACATGACACTCCTAGGGAAGGAACAAGTACACTTCAAGAAGAAGGATGTGAGCCTGTATAGCAGGAAATTTGAATTAAGTTTTGTAATATCTCACTGATTTTCTATTTAAAGGGGAGGAGAAAAATGAAGGGGAGGAAAGACAAGAGTAGAGGAGAGAAGAGGGAATAGTTATTACCTCCATTTATCTTCTGTTTATTACAATCTTGAATAGAGAAAACATAATATCCTGTTCTCTGAATGAGTCATTATTAATTTTAGCATCTCTCTTTGTATCCTTTAACCTAGTTGGAGCTATCTTTTAGATAACTTCCTTGTTGAAGAAGAAACGAATGTCCTTACAAAAATATCATCGCAGTGTCCCCGTCAATAATTTAAGTGAAATTAGCCTCAAAGGCAAAGAACCCCTGATGCTTCATATCTTGTGAATCACCACTGGAAAAGGATAGAAGATATTTTCCAAACCTCTTTTCTTGACTCAGCTTTGCATGCCTTTAGTGCTCTTCAGTTAAGAGTAGATTACATCCTAACAATATATTATTAAGAAAATCAAAGAAGGAGCAAAAATGCTTTCCCTCAAAACCTTTGTGATTTGTGTCAGCCTTTTCCTGCTGCTGCTATTGATGCCCCCTGCTTTCTGCTATTTTGTTCATTATTCTTTAGGTTTTCTTCCATCAGGATCAAAGGAGGGAGGAGTGGCAGAGAGATGGAAGTGTTTACAGGAGGAAAAGTGGAGCATAATAAAAGTAGGCCAAGTATCAGTGGGCGGCATGCCCGAAGGTTATTGTGAACAAAACATCAGCTTTGAGACTTGGTAGCACTTGATCAATCTCTTGCTTCTTCAATCAAAAAAAATGGCTACTTAATTAAATATCCAGTCAGTATACTGTTAGCCTAGTCATTATGTGAATTCAGGCAATAAAGGCGAACTAACATGAAGTATAATATAAAGAATGACTCCGAACTGTGAGTTACCCATATTTTTTTTCTAAAACCTTAAACATGTTGTCTTTTTCTTTACATGCACCCAGTTTTGACAGTGGTTATAGTGAAATCACATAAAGTCTTACTAAGCTTTTCTCTTTGTACGCATTATTCTCATGATGCAAAATCAGTTTTCAGTTTGGTGTTACTAGAGGCAATATTAGTTACATTTTTATGGTAATAGCCATTCCTCATATAAGGAATGCAAATCTTGATACATGAAATTGAAAATTTTAAAAATCTGATATGAAAAGTCTAATCAACTATCTTCCTGAACATAACAATCTGTACCATTTATTAACCAAATAATTTCAACTCTGTATCTCAAACTATGTCTCTCTACTAGCTAGCAGTAATCCAGCAGTTTAAGACCAAGTTACTCCACTTGAAGGGACTACAATTGCAATGATGAAGCAAAACATTAAGAAAAACAGTATGTGATTAATTATTGGGGACCACAAATTCATAATGGCTAATTTTTCATCCGTCCCTAAGGGATAAATGGAAGTTTGGAATTATGGTATTTCCCTTTGGAGACTTGCCATTAACCCTTGGGATGGGTCATTCTCTCCCACCCACTAAGACTAAACTATAACTACTAAAATTAAAAAGAACACTCTAGAGCAAGATCATTCTTAGCATAAGATCATCTCCACCTTCTTGAGTCATCCCAGTATTATTCATTGCCTGCAGTGTCATTGATCACTGAATCTTCTACCATCTTTCCCTAGCCCTCGTACATTGTATACACTAAATAATAGTGTCTGGTTTGGAGTACCTTGGTGTTTGCCCAACCTGAGGTATTGACCTTCCAGTCCCCCATCATGCATTACTAAATTTGTCTCTGTTTCTTTTTTCATCCTTTCACCATACCCCTCATACACACAGTTGAGGATCTTGGCCAGGTCCTCAATAATTAATCCTTTAAAATTTCAGTTCCAAAGCTTGACACCAATAATTCCAAGGAGGTAAAAGAAAGTGGAATAATTGTTCCTAACTTTATTCTTGTCTAGAATCTTACTGAAGAATAATTGCACATAAAGATATATGGCTAGTGTGATATATTTTTCTTTTTTCATAAAATGTGTTTACTTGGAATAGAAGCTACTTCTTGACATTTTTTTACCTTTACTTGTTTCTTTTTGAATTCCTGCTTGGACAAATATCACAGTCTCTCACCTTGCTAATCTTTTATATGAATCAGTAGGCTTTCCAACAGTCGCTCACTGCTTTCATAATACCATCAGGTTGAGAGAGAGAGACAAACATAAACATAAAAATAAAAATGAGCAGGAAGAGACACCAACTGAAGTGTTGTGCTGAGTCACTCTACCTTTCAATTCAACTTTGGGATAGAAATAGGCAATGGAGTTCTAGTAATGCTTTAGTTACTCTTCTCTTTCTACATATATGTCAGTGAATAGCATTTCTAATGTCAGTTATGGAATTACTTCATGTAATTCGAAGTTTATCTAAACAAAGAGTGACTGTTTTGAAGTATAAAAGACCTGTAAGTATACATAATTTTAGAAGTAAAGAAGAATTTATCATACACAAATGCATATACAGTGTTTTATCTTCATATATCATATTATGATCTTACTTTGACTCTTATACAACTCTGATGATTTGCTCTTGGGTGTAGACTCTGAAGATATCCATCAGGAGAAACAGGAACTCTGGCTCACATACTTCAGTTAAAAAATAACTATGTGAAGATTCCAATCTAAAGAGTTAAATTCTAGTCTTCTTCCTTTACTTACCCTCTCTTTTTTTCTGGTTTATCAATTCAGAGAGAGATTTTTGGGGTACAGGGCCAAGATGGAGCCTGATTGTCTGCCTGCATGGGACCACCCCTCCAAAAAGAACCATTTTTGAGAAACCTATACTTTTTTCAGTTAGACTTTACTCAGTTGACTCGAACACCTATCAGTATTAACATGAATTATATCAATAGGTTGACTCATAAAAATGTTTTGAAAAGGCACCATTTAGAAAATGTTCTTAACAAATTATTTTGGTAGAAATCAATACTGTGGAACCCAAATTCTTATGCAATTAAAATGATTTGCCATAAGGATCATAAGACACCTCCTTGTTTCCAACTAATCATAAAATATTCCTTTTTTCATAAGAACTTGAATTCAGATATACATTTTTATAAGTCACTTAGGGTGTATAAGTATTTGCAGATTTTGCATCACTTATACTTAAATTCACTGCCTTAAATTGACTAGTATAGTCTCTTTAAATTGTGGTAATTTTTATAATTATAGTCTATTCATGGAAATTTAAAGGCATAATGTAGAGTACTCTTCAAAAGTAAGTACATTTTCATCAAAGGAAAACTAGAGGGGAAGTACCTTAATATAATTTTTAAAGAGCATCAAAAGCTTCCACAGTCATCATTATATCTAGTGGTGAGAAACTTGCATTTTTATTCCAAATAAAAATTCAAGGAATTTTCAGGAAAAAGCAAGGATATAACCTCTTATCACTAGTTAATTAATAAAATAAGCCAAAATAAGGAAATAAAAGTTACACATTTTGGAAAAAAAAACTGTCTCTGTTCACAGATGACAAGATTGTCTTTGAAGAAAATCCAAGAATCAATCAAACTACACCTGGGATTAATAAGTGATTATGGTAAGATTAGCATGCAAAAATCAAGTACTTCACTATATACTATCAGTGAAAAGTGGAATTTGAAATTAAAATCACATTACATTTTACATTAACATGCCTTCAAATAAAAAAATAGACATAATTAAAACAGGTACAAGATTTATATAATGAAAATTAAAGCACTGATGAAAAATATCAAGAAAACAAAGTAAATTAAAAGATAGTCCATGTTTTGGATAAGATACTCAACAGTGTGCAAATGTTTGTCTGTTTACCTTTTCTCAATTTAAAATGTGGGTTCAATGCAATTCTAATAAAAAATTCCACCAAGTTATTTTGTACATACCAACATATCATAATGAGGCAAAGTTCTCAGAATATCCAACTCAATAAAAGAAACACAGTTAGAAAATGTAGATTTCATCAATTACTAAAACATTAACATAATCAAGACCATATTTATTGGCAAAATCATAAAATATACATCAAAGGAGCAGAAAGGGTAGGCAAGAATTAGACTGACATAGTCAACCGATCTTTATGAATGAGCAAAGTCAGTGCAATGAAACACAGTCCTTTCCATAAATTGTGCTGACAAGCTTGTATGTGGACATAAAATTTTAAAAACCTAAAACTCTTTTAAAAAGTGAAAAATAATTGCCCAGTGTGGTAGAGCACGCCTGTAATCCCAGAGTTCTGAAGGCTGAAGCAATGTGTCGCTATGAGTCTGAGGGTAGTCTGAACTACATAGCGAAATTGTATTTCAAAAATAAATAAATAAATAAATAGGAAATAAAAATGGAAAATAATGTTTAAAGTAAATCTGGACAGAAACTTTAAATCCATCACAAAATTAACCCAAAATGGATCACAGATCTAAATGTAAAGTGCAAAGCTGCAAAGTTTCTGAAACAGAAAACCTAGGAGATCTGAGGAACAGTAATGACTTTTTGGTCCAAACACCACAGACATTCTCTAGGAAAGAAATATTGCTTCCTTAAAATTCAAACATTCTGATCTGTAAAGGGATAATTTCTAGGCAATGAAAAAAGTAAGCTTCAGATCAAGGAAACAACTTGAAAAAATTCCATATTAATAAGAATGTTATTCAAAGTATACAAAGGACTCCAAAAAATCAACAAAAAAGAACAACACAATTAAAAATGAGTAGAAAACTGGAACAGATACCTCAACAAAGAAGAAACAGATGGCAAATAAGAGTATAAAGGGGTGTTCTTCGTCATATGTCACCAAGTAATTGAAAATGATCAAAATTTAAAACACTGACAATAGCAAATGCTGGATGGAAAGCAACAGGAATGCATAATTCATTGATAGTGGAAACACAGTAGGTCCAGCCACTTTGGAGGACTGTTTCATAGTTTACACAAAGCTAAATGCATTTTTATCATGTGAGCCATTAATTATATTACTTGGCAATTACTTAAAGGAGTTGAAAACTTATATCCATATACAAACCTGCACATTCATGTCCATGGTGGCATTACTCATCATTTCCAGATTTTTGAAGTAAACCAGGTGTCCTTCAGCCAGTTAATAAATAAAACTGTATTACATCTAGACAATGGAACACCACTTGTTGTTTTTTTAAAATATATATCTATTTATTATATTTTATGTGATGTAAAGTATCTACAGCAAAAAAAGAGTTTATTTTCTAAAAGATCAGTGAAACACACACATGACATAAATGGTAGGTTCAGGAGTGAAAAAAACTGCCATTTCAACTGTGTTGCCAACAAGGATATTACAATCTTACCTTCTTACTTCTTTGACTACAAAGCATAGTATATTACTATATCTCTCTGTGGTAATCTTTCTGTTAAAAATCTGTTCTAGCTTTCATAGATTCTTTTATTCCTCAACAAATCATATTCACGTGATTTATTATAGTAATTAAAATATGGATTGAAGTAAAACTGGAAACCACATTTGTTTTCTTTCCACTACTAAATAGCACTGCCTTTTCTAACCATCATTTGCTGTTTAAAAGAAATGAGCTATCAAACCATGAAAAGATATGGTGGAAACAAATGTAAGAATCCATTCTTAAAAGAGTATATACTACATCATTCCATCAGTGGTATTATGTAAAAAGCAAAACTTTGGGGACAAAAATTAATGATTATCAGGAGTTGGTGGATGGAGGCTAAATAGGCTTTGTGTAGAGGATTATTAGGGCACTGAAACTATTTAATATGGTACTACAATAATAGATACATACCATTAGATATTCCCTAAATTCATACACTGCACAATGTGAAGAATGCACATTACAATGCAAGTACAGACTTTGGGTGATAATGAAAAATCAATGTCAGCTCACTGATTGTAATAAATGCATGTGTTCGATGCAGAATGTTAACAACAAAGAAGGTAACTGGGTTATACAAGAAGTCACTACATTCATATGAATGTGACTGAGAACCTAAAATTGCTCTTAAAATAAAGTTTATTAACTACCAAAGTAGAGTGCAAAGACTAAGTTCCTCAATAGTCATATCAAATAGCCACGTTATCATATAAAAAAGAACTATTCCATCCACTGGCATATAAAACAGACACAAATCAATGGAACAGAAAAGAGAGCCTTGAAATAAACCTATGAACACACAGCAAAGGTATGGAGAACCCACAATGTGAAAAGGATAATCTTTTCAATGAATGGTGTTCTGAAAATTGATGTCAACATGTGTATCAGTCATTTTTCTCATTGCTGGAACAAAATCCCAACACCTGCAATTTAATAAAGGAGAGGTTTACTTTGGCACACAATTTCTGTCCATGGTTGGCACATTTCATAGCAGAAACAGAATGGTAGGACAGCTTGATAGAAAACAGCTGTTCACTGCAAAACTGCAAAAAACAGAGAGGGAAGAGAGGGGTCAAGGGACAAGAATATACTCTTCCAATTCTCATGCCTAGTGATCTGCCTCTTCCTACAAGATTCCACCTTCTCAGAGGACAATCAATCAGGAACTTATCAATGCATCAAAGAATGCAGCTATCCCGCAATCCTTTCAAAAGCCCCTCCTCTGACAACATGGGGCATTTTAGATATAAACCATAGAAAATATATAAGAAAGAAATGAGAAAACTTACACTGCACTTCATAAAAAAATCAACTAAAAAATGTATAAAAGACTAAATATAGAACAAGAAAATATAAAACTACTAGAAGAAAGCATAGCCGAAAGGCACCGTAACATTAATAGACATTAGACTAAAGGTATAGGTATCAGAATCAAAAATAGACAGATGAGAGAGCCAAAAGCTACTGAACAGCAAGAGAAACTATCAACAGGGTAGAGACAACCTACAAAATAGGAGAACTATTTAAAAACTACAGAAGTGGTAAGGAGATACCTACATATATACATATCCTGCTCACTATCAAGAAAACAACCTGATTAAAAAATGGGAAAATATTTAAATAGATACTTCTCAAAGGAAGACATACAAACAGTCAATAGGTATATCAGAAAGATGCTCAACAACACTAAATCACCAGAGAAATATAAATTAAAACTAAAATGAGCTATCACTTCACACACATGGGAATCCAAATTAACAACAAAAAAGATACGGTAAGTATTGGCTAGGATGTGGAGTAAAAAGAACTCTTGGACATTTTTTGTAGGAATATAAATTAGTACAAACTTTAAAACTAGAAGTACAAGCTGGGCGTGGAGGCGCACGCCTTTAATGCCAGCACTTGGGAGGCTGAGGTAGGAGGAGCGTTGTGAGTTCGAGGCCAGCTTGGGCTACGACGCGAGTGCAAAGTCGACCTGAGCTACATAGTGGGACCTTGCCTCAAAAAACCAGGGCTGGGAGTTTGGCTCAGTGGCTTAAGCACCTGCCCTGGCAGGTGTGAAGCTATGAGTTCAATCCCCGGTGCCGCAAATAAAAAAACAAAAAACAAAGTAGAAGTACAATATGTTATGGCATCTCAACTCTTGGAAAGTGTCTAAAACTGTGAAATAATCATGTCAAATATTATATGATATATATATATATATTATAATATATATCTACATTCATTGCAACATTATTCACAATAGTCACGAGTTTGCTTAAGTATCTACCAAAAGATGAATGATGAAAATGTGGTTTTATTTCTACAGAATTGAATACTATTTTGTCTAAAAAAGGGAAAGAAATCCTATAATTGGTGAAATGTAGATGAACCTGGAGGACATTATACTGAATAAAACAAACCAGGTCCACAATCCCCAGCACTTTGAAAAAATAAAACAGACACAGAAAGAAGAACTCTATGATCTCACTCACATGTGAAATATAAAAGAGTTGGTCACATAAAAATAGTGAACATTACAACACGAGCAAGGCTGGCCTGAACTATATAGTGCGACCCTGCTTCAAAAAAAAGTAGGGCCAGAAGTTTGACTCAGTGGCTTAAGCACCTTCCTGGCAGGTGCAAGGTTGAGAGTTCGATCCCAGGTACCGCAAAAAAAAAAAAAAAAAAAAAAAAAAAAAAAAAAAAAAAAAAAAAAAAAAAAAAAAAAAAAAAAAAAAAAAAAAAAAAGTGAATAGGAAAGAAACAGCTCAAAAGGAAAGAACAACTGGGATGGGAAAAGGAGAAAATATACACACACACAAGATAGCTAAGATAATTGAACTACTCATTCTACTAGTTCAATGAAAGAAACAGTTACTGCTTATACTGTTTGATCAATTTTGCATGCCTATATCTGTCAATCTGAGCAACTATTTTGAAGACAAAAATATGCAATATAATAACCATTGTTAATTTCCTATCATCTTGTTTTGAAATTCTATATTGTTTTCATTGTTCTCTTTTTAAAAGTCATGAATAGAATGGCAGTTATTTACAATGACTTGGAAAGTGGGATAAGGGAGATATTTTTCAAAAGATACATTATAGTTAGGATGAACAAGGTATCTATTGCACATCATAGTGACTACAGTAAAAAATAAATTGTCTATTTACTGTGGTACTGAGCATTGAACCCAGACTGAGCTACATCCCTAGAGTTTTTTTATTTTTCATTTTCAACTGTTTTTCAGTTTTTATTAGTACATGTTTGCAGTACATAACTCCTTGTTGAGAGCTAGTGGAAGTACATAACACATTTGAATTACGTATTTTTCTCCCTGCATCCACCTCTTGATTTCCTTCCCATGTGAAAAAGATCTTTCTACTTCCCATTGTGTTCTTGAGATATGCTAAGAAGGAGGATATAAAGAGCGTATCTTAGATCTAAAATGTCTCCTAAAAATCTCATGTATTTAGAGCTGAAGCCAAGAGATGACTGCACAGAGAGAGCACTAGTGTCATCAGCAGATGAAGCCATTGATGAGTTTGTACCTATAATGTATTGATGACTATTGACAGAGCAAGCCCAATTTGCATAAGTAGGTTACTGGGATGTTCATTTAAAAGGTGCGTCCTGTTTTCCACCCCTTCCATTCTCTCTGCTTTTTTCTGGCTGCACTGACTTCCAGCTTCCAGGAGGTGAGCAATGTTCCTCCACAATGCCATTTCTGCCATCCATCCAACCAACCAACCAATAACTAAAACATCTGAAACTATGAGACAAAATAAACTTTTCTGTATTTAGATGCATATGTCTGGTATTTCATTTCAGCAGCACAAAGGGATTAATACATGAAGTGTTCTGATTACAGATGAAAGGTAGCTATGTAAAGTTAAGAATATGTTAATTAATCACAATCTATAAATGATGGGAATATGTTCACTTGCTGTGGCCACACTGAATGGAGCAGAATTGGCTTGGGTTACATATAAAATATATAATACAAGTAATGTATATAAGTAATAACGCTTTCCTTATTTTTAATAGCTTTATTAAACATTAAAATGGCACAAACCCAAGTTTAATAATGGAAACACAATGAAAAAGTGTTGTCTGATTAATAATAATCAATCCCTCTCTCACAGGCACGCATGCGTGTGGTAGACTGATACTCCTGCCAGTAATCACTATGTTTTAATCTCCAAATGGCACAAGTCCACATAATTAACACACATCGGTTTCAATTGGGCTGACTGTGTGGTGGGAGCAGGAGGTCAGTTATCCCTGAGTGGCGTGTCACCTACATAGCTTTCCACTGTCACTTTAATAGTCATGTCCAAGCACTGCACAACAAATTCATTAAAAATACCTCTAAAATCACATAATAATGTTGATGTTAAAATGTCTGGGACCCTACTAAGGACTCATTCCACAAGCACCTTGATTTTGGATCTCACAGCTTCCAGAACAATGAAAAGTAAATAGCTACAACTTAGGCCACAAAAAAAGTAAACATATTTAAACATAGTTGAAGAAGAAAACTGAATGTTGTTAAGAAATACTGACAATAGTTTTAAAAATAGAAGTAGCATACAAATATGGTAAATGTGCCTGTGGAAATATGGAAAACATAGAAAGATATGATGACATCATTAAGGTAGCGCATGAATGATTGACACTTGGACAATACTACAACAGCTTTCAGAATTACACTTTGTTCAGTATACACATTTTAGTGTTTCTCATCACTTCATTTGTGTTTGCTGTCACTATAATAGCCTCTCTGCTACATCTCTTTAAATTCTATTATTAGACATCAAACATCCCTTCTCCATCAAATCTGCTATGATGTTCTGAAAGGGTATCTCCCTCTTTTCAGCTCATATGTTAGGGCTGTGAATTTCTTTTTTTATTTTAAAAACCAACACAGAAAAAAGAGTAGAAATAGTAGAGAATTTCAAAAAAAGAGTAAGAAATCAACTCTAGTTAATACATTACATATTATTATCTCAGAAGTAGTTGTTCAATTTACATAATCCAAGCATAAAAAATGATCAAACAATGACAACACAAACTATTCTTTTTGATGAAATAACAGAGAATTAGTAGTATAGTTGTCTATCTTGCACACTTATACATACATGCAATTATATGTTTATACCTACAGACATATAATCTTTTCCTTTCTTCCATTTCTCCTTTCTTCTATCCCAGCTGTTCTTTAATTTTGAGCACTTTCTTTTCCTTTCATTATTATAATACCTATTGTACATTTTGGATCTTATTGCTCTTTCAGTTTTGTATTATTATTATTAATTTTTTTGCACTAGGGAGACAATATGATATTTACAAATGCAAGTCTGATTTATTTCACTTATGAGTATAGTCTCAAGTTAGCTCCATTTACCTATAAAAGCCTCAAGATCATCATTTTTTATAGCTGAGAAATATTCTACTGTATAAAAATACCACATCTTTTTTACCCATTCTGTGGTTAATGGACATTTTAGTTGTTTCCAAGATTTAGTTATTACAAATTGTGCTGCTATTAACATGGGTGCACATATATCTCTGTGACATGACACTTACAATTTTTCTGGAAAAATACCCAGAAGGGGAATAGCTGGATTGAATGGAACTTTCAATCCTAGTTTTGTGAGGAATCTCCACACTGATTTTCACAGTGGTTGTACCAGTCTACACTCGCACCAATAGTGGAGATGTGTTCCTTTTTCCACACAGTTGCACCAACATTTGTTATCAGTTGATTACTTGATGGCAGCCATTCTTTCTGAAATGAGATGGAATTTCAATGTTGTTTTAATTTGCATTTCTCAAATGACCAGTGTTGAGCATTTCTTCATTTATTTATTTGCCATTTGTATTTCTTCAACTGAGAAATGTGTGTTCATCTGAGATGCCCATTTTTGGATTGGGTCTTTGAATTTGGGGGCCTGATGTTCTCAATTCTTTGTATGTTCTGGATATAAGTCCTTTGTCTGGGGAACAGTTGGCTAAAGTTCTTTCCCATTGTGTGGGTTTTCTTTTCACTTCATTGGTGATTCCTTTTGAAGTGCAAAAACTTTTTAATAAAATGAGGTCCCAGTTGTTGATTCTTTGAAGCACTTCCTGTGCAGTTCGCGTTTTGATCAGGAACTCTTTGTCTACTCCTATGTCTTCACGATTTCTATCTACTTTGTCTTCCAATAGATTTAGTGTTTCTACTTAATATTTAGAGCTTTGATCCATTTTGACTTTAGTTCAGTGCATGGTGATAGACATTAGTCTAGCTGGAGTCTATGACATGTGGAAAGCCAATTTTTCCAGCAACACTTACTAAAGAGGCTATCTTTCTTCCAGTGAACATGTTTAGCCCCTTCATCAAATATAAATTAGCTGAATGTCTTTGTACTTACAGTTGCATCTTCTAATCTGTTCCATTTGTATTTGCATCTTCTAATCTGTTCTGTTAATTTTCCAGTCTACTTGTTTTGCCAGTACCATGCTGATTTTATCACTGCAGCTTGTAGTACAATCTCAAGTCAGGGATTGAGATGCCTCCTGTCTTGCTCTTGTTGCCCAGAATCATCTTTGCTATTCTAAATCTCTTCTGTTTCCAAATGAATTTTAGGAGTGTTTTCTCTAGATCTATAAGGTATGTTAATGGTATTTTGATTGGGATTGCATTAAATCTGCATAACAGTTTTGGGAGTATGGCCATTTTCACAATGTTGGTTCTTTCTAACCCAGACCAAGAGATATCTTTCCATTTTCTAACATCCTCTTCAATCTCCTTTTTTAGAGTAATGTTGTTTTCAGCATATAGCTCTGTTACATTCTTTGTTAGGTTGATTTCCAAGTATTTCATTTTTTTTGGGGGGATGCTATTGTGGAAAGTGTTATTTCCATAATTTCTCTGTTAGTGAGTTTGTTGTTTGTGTACAGGAATGCTATTGATTTTTGAGTGTTGACTTCATATCCAGCTACACTGCTGAATTTATTCATTAACTCTATAGCATTTTGATGGAGTTTTTCGGTTCTTCTATGTAGAGTATCATGCCATCTGCAAATAGCGATAATTTAACTTCTTCCTTTCCTATTCTTATTCCTTTTATTTTTCTCTCTTGTCTGATTGCTTTGGTTAATGTTTCCAGAACTATATTGAATAGGAGTGGTTATAGTGGACATCCTTGTCTTGCTCCTGATTTTAGAGTGAATGCTTTCGGTTTTTGTCCATTTAGTATAATGTTGGCTGTTGGTTTGTCCTAGATGGCTTTTATCAGATTGAGATAGATACCATCTATTCCAAGTTTCTGTAAGGTTTTTATCAAGAACAAGTGTTGCACTTTATCAAAAGCTTTTTCTGTGTCTATTGAGATGATTATGTGAATTTTGTCTTTGACTGTTGATGTGGTGTATTATATTTATTGATTTGTGTATGTTAAACCATCTTTGCATTCCTGGGATAAATCCCTCTTGGTCATAATGCATAATCTTCTTGATGATATGCTGCATTCTATTTGCCAGTATTTTATTGAGAATCTTTGCATCGATGTTCATTAGTAAGACTGGCCTATAATTCTCCCTTTTGGCTGGGTCATTCTCTGGTTTTGGTATCAGAGTAATACTTGCCTCCAAGAATGACTTAGGGAGGATTACATCGCTTTCAATTTCATTGAAGAGTTTAAGGAGTATTGGCTTTAAATCTTCTCTAAATTGCTTGTAGAATTCAGCTGTGAATCCATCAGGACCTGAGTTTTTCTTTGTTGGTAAGGTTTTAATCATGTTTTCGATTTCAGTAGATGATATTGGGTTATTCAAAATTGTTATATCTTCTTGATTCAGCTTTGGTAATTCATACATTTCTAGATATTTGTCCATTTCCTCTGTGTTTTCCACCCTATATGAGTAAAAATTTTCAAATTAGGTATTCATGATCTTCTGAATTTCCATGAGATCTGTAGTAATTTCTCCCTTTTCACTCCTTATTGCATGAATTTGAGTTTTTTCTTTCTTTTACTTGATAAGGTTGGCTAGAGGCTTATCAATTTTGTTTATTCTCTCAAAGAACCAGCTCTTTGATTCATTAATTCTTTTTATTGTTTTCTTAGTCTCAACTGCATTAATTTCTACTCTGATCTTTATAATTTCCTCTCTTCTATGAACTTTGAGTTTGACTTGCTTTTCTTTTTCTAGAAGCTTGAGATGTAGCATTAGGTTGTTTATTTTTGCTTATTCTGTTTTCTTCATGTGGCAATTTATTGCTATATATTTCCCACTTAGGACTGCTTTCATTGCATCCCACAAATTTTGGTATGTTATATCTGCATTTTCATTGAATTTTAGGTATTGTTTAATTTCTTCTTTAATTTCATCTGTAACCCATTGGCTGTTTAAGAGATTGTTATTTAATTTGCATGTGTTTATGTAGGTTTTGTAGTTTCTTTTGCTATTAATTTCCAATTTCAGTGCACTATGATCACATAATATGCATGGGATAATTTCAATCCCTTTGCATTTACTTAAGCATGCTCTATGGGATAATATATGGTCTATTTTAGAGAACATCCAATGTGCAGCTGAGAAAAATATGTATTCTGATGTTGTTGAGTGGAGCACTCTGTAAACATCTAGTGAATTCATTTGTTCACAGGTTTGATTCAGTTCTGTTATTTCTTTGCTGACTTTTTATCTAGATCTTTGTGACAATGAGGTATTAAGGTCCCCTGTTACAGCTGTGTTATTGCATATTTGGTTTTTCATTTTTATTAGTATTTTTCTTATATAGTTGTGTGCTCCAGTATTTGCATAATCTTGATGATTTTCTGCATTCTATTTGCCAGTATTTTATTGAGAATCTTTGCATTGATGTTCATTAGGAAGACTGGCCTATAGTTCAACTCTTTGGCTGGGTCATTGTCTGCTTTTGGTATCAGAGTTATACTTGTCTCCAAGAATGAGTTAGGGACAATTGCTTCCCTTTCAGTTGGTAGACATGAATTTCTTCGGTTGTTCTTTGTCATAGAAGTATTTTATTTCTCCATCAATTTTGACAGAAAGATTTTCAGGCTGCATCAGTCTGGGTTGAAAGCTTTTTTTTTCCAGGGCTTGAAATACTTCACTCCAAGCTCATCTTAACATGAGGGTTTGTGCTGAAAACTCTGCCATGATTCTAATGGACTTTCCTTGTTAGGTGAATTGTCTTTTCTCTAACAGATTTTAGTATTCTGTTTTTATGCTGTATGTCTGGGATCTTAATTATTATATGTCTGGGTATAGTTTTATTTTGGTTATGACTGTTTGGCGTTCTATATGCCTCACTTATCTGCATATCTGATTCTTTTCCCATGTTTGGGAAATTTTCTGCTATTACTTCTATGAATAGTTTTTTTTTATTTAAGAGAAAACAGATACAGAAGCTAGAAACAAAAATCAAAAAAGACAGACAACAACAGATCTGATATGATAACATTGTAGGTTTACACACTGAGGTGGTTGAAGTTTGGCAGTAGTTACAATATTGTATATCATTACCTTCCTAGGGGTTGGGGATATGGACAGATATAGACATGTAAGATTCATCAATTGAGGTATATTAACTTTTCTTTTTCAATAGCTATTGTATTTAGCAATATGGTTTTTTTTAACTGTCTTATTTATGCATATTTATAAATTTATGTCTTTTTCCTTTTCTCTTCCTTCCTTCTTTTCCCCTTAGAATACCTCTTGTTATCATTGAAATAACTACCCAAAACATCAGATCTAATATAACCAAGCGAAATAGTTCAGAGTGAAACCAATAAAGCATAAAAGTATGGTCATACATAAAAGAAACAAAAAACTAAAGAGATCAGCAAACAACAACAACATATCTGATACTGTAAAATTGTAGGTTTAGTACTGTAGATGGTTGGAATTTTACAGTGGTTGTAACATTGTATATTATTACCATTAAGGGGGCTGTACAGATTGACAGGTAAAGACATGTAGGATTGATCTGGTCTTATGAATATCAACTGTTCTCTCTCACCAGTTAATGCAATTAGTAGTATAGACTTTTAAACTATCTTATGGATACCCTTATATAAAACTATGTCTTTTTTTCATACCTTCCTTCCTCAGTTCCCCTTGTAGTACCTCTTATTGTCGTCTAACTAAATGTCCTTACCAATTGGCCAAATATAGTCAAACGAGATAGTACTGAATAAGACCAATAACAGATAAGATAATGGGGGCAATACATAGTAATGTAACGATTTCTATGATGCCTCATGTTAGTTTCAAGGCAGTTGCCTATATCATCTGTTGTAACACAATCATACTAAAATAGATTAAAATCCCTCTGAACAGAGCAGTGAAAGTAATACCTGGTTTTCAAGCAGGGTGATCGTACATCACTGAAGGCTACCCTTATAAATTTTGCGATCTTTACAATAGCTGTCTTTGTCATCATTTATGATGAAGATAGGCTGGTCAAGGTAGAATAGGATTAAACTAAACAGCTCATTGAAAACTATACTGGACTTAAATCCCGTTAATGGATTATTCATTGTCTGCCCTGCTCGGTGGAATCTCTCTGTCACTTTTTCTGGAGCAGTGGACTTCTTTATCTCTCACTAGAATGTCCTTCAGTATTCTCTGTAGAGTTGGCTCCGTTGTCATAAATTCTTTAGATGTTCTTTGTCGTGGAAGTATCTTGTTTCTCCGTTGATTTTAAAGGATAATTTTTCAGGGTACATTAATCTGGGTTGGAAGTTATTTTCCTTCAGGGCTTGAAATATTTCACTCCAAGCTCTTTTTGACCTGATGATTTGTGTTGAGAAGTCTGTTGTGATTCTGATGGGCCTTCCTTTGTAGGTAATCTGTCTCTTTTCTCTAATAGCTTTTAATATCATGTTTTTGTGTTGGATTTCTGGAATCTTGATTATTATATGTCTGGGTGTAGGCCTGTTTTGGACAAGTTTAGCTGGAGTTCTATATGCTTCAGTTATCTGAAAGTCTCTTCCTGTTCCCATGCTTGAGAAGTTTTCTGAAATTATTTCTGTAAATAGTCTTTTAATTTGGTTTGTATTGACCCCTGCTTTTTCACTCACACTTTTATTCGTAAGTTATGTTTCCTTGGGTTGTCTTGCAGCCGTTGCACTGCCACTTCCAGATTTCTAATTATCTTGAGAAAGTCTCTCCTTTCTTTTTCCCAAGTTTTCATTCTTTCTTCCAGATACGAAAGTCTATCCTTAGTTTCCTTCAAGTGGTTCTGCCAACTTTTATTGGAGTCTTTGATGTCCTGGTAGTC
>RJWM01031087.1:0-16770 GCA_004363535.1 Dasyprocta punctata
CGGTAGAGGAAAGATGCTCACATCATGGCAGCTAGGAAGCAGAGGGAGAAGGAAATAACTAGAGAGGAAGGGCCCAAGCAGTAGATACAGTCCACAAGTCACACCCTCATGATATTCTCCCTCAACTGGACTCCTGCCTCCTGTTTCCATCACTGTCCAGTAATGCCTTCAAATTATGGTGTCATCAGTGGATTAATCCTTTAGTGAAACTGGAGCCCTTATGATTGAATCACTTCCCAGAAACATATCAGTAACCAACCCTTGAACACACTGACCCTTGTCTTAGTTACCTTTCCCATTGCTGAGGCAAAATACTGGATGGACACCAGGATTTAAAGGAGGAAAGGTTTATTTTGACTTTCAGTTTGTAGAGGTTTCAATCCATAGTGAGTTGGCTCCAAGGCAGGGTGGCATGGCAGAGAGGCATCGCAGAGGAGAAATAGTTCATGGCAAAGCAGCAAGAGGCAGATAACAAGGAGCAAGTGATGGCAGTAGCGCTCTTTCTGTCCTTTATATTCTATCCAAGCTACACCCCATAAGGAGAGTAGCACTCCAACCCAGGGTGGCCTGTCCGATTGGTTACATGCAGAACTATGACAGACCAGTAAGTGGACTAATTTAGTAATCAAACACTCTTAATTTCAGCATCACACACCATAGTTCCAGCCACTTCTGAAAACCCCCACTATGACAACATGAGTCTTTAGAGTGTGGGGATCTAGATAAAACAGTAACAAACTTTCTGGGGGACGTATATCCATACCATTATAGCATACTGGAAGTCTTAGCCAGAGCAATTAGTCAAGAAAATAAAAGGCATTGAAAATGAATTAGAAGAACTAAAATTTCAGGTTGTAGATAACATGATTTTATATACAGAGGAATGTAAACACTCAAGAAGAGCTGTT
Organism: Dasyprocta punctata; assembly: GCA_004363535.1. NCBI lineage: Eukaryota > Metazoa > Chordata > Mammalia > Rodentia > Dasyproctidae > Dasyprocta > Dasyprocta punctata. The sequence goes on from RJWM01031087.1 coordinate 909, forward strand.
AGAACTGATAAACAAATTCATTAAAGTTGCAGAAAAAGATAGCAGCACACAAAAAACAGCAGCAGATCTATCCACCAATACTGAAATGACTGAGAATGAAATCTGGAGAGTAACTGCATTCACAAAAGCTACCACATTTTAAAGAATCAAGGAATAAATTTAACCAAGAAACTGAAAGATCTTTAAAATGAATTTTTTTAAATTGATGAAAAAATTTGAAGAGAGCACAAAAAATTAATCTCGTTTCATATTCATGAATTGAAAGAATTGATAATGTTAAACTATCCATCCTATACAATGTGATTTACATATGGAATGTACTTCCCAACAAAATAAGAAGGCATTCTTCACAGGAATAGAGGAAAATCCTGACTTTCTATGCAGCCACCAATGACCTCAAATAGACAAAGCAATCTTTAACAAAAGGAACAAAGCTGGAGACATTAGAATAAAGATTTTAAAACATACAAAGAAAATGTAGGATTTAAGCAGCATGTTATTGATATGAAAATCAACTAAAAGACTGATGGAACAGGGCAGGGGATATAGCTCAGAGGCACACCACTTGTCTAGTGAATTCAAGTTTATGAGTTCTATTCCAGGTACAAAAAAAAAAAACAAAAAAAATACTGATGGAACAAAATAGATCAGAACTAGACTAGGAATCCACAGTTATATTAGTTCACTTTCTATTATTATAATAAAATGCTTGAGAATGGATGCTTTCTAAAGAAAGGAAGGAAAGAAGGAAGAAGGAAGGAAAGGGAAGAGAAAGGAAGGAATAGAAAAAAAGAAAACGAAAAGGAAAAAGGAAAAAGTTAAGTTTATTTAGGTCACAATTTTGGAATCTCACTCAAATGGCATGATGCTAACACTAGTGAAGGCACCCTGTGGACAAGCCATCTTGGAAAATGGCTTGCTGGTAAAAGTATGTGAAAGAGGAAAGGTCCAAAGTTGACAGAAACTTGGAGAGTGATACTGAGGTCAGGCTTACTCTCAGAAGAAGTAACCAAAGATCCCATGAGAGGTGCTTTCATGTCCTCTGAGGGCAGTTTAAAGCATAAAATTTTCAAAACTAGAGACTAGGAAAAGAAGAGAGAAAGGAGTTAGATCAAGATAAGATAACTGGTACCAAAATACAGTTAGATAGAAGCCATTCTACTCTAGAGCAGGGTGAATGCAGTTTATAAGAAGTTATTATGTATTGCATAAGGAACTAGCAAATAAGAGTCTGAAGCTTCTCAATACCAAGAAATGATAAATGTTTAAGAAGATGGAAATGCTAATTACTCTCATTTAAACATTAAATATTATATCCATGTATTGATTTATCACAGTATACAGTCATAAATCTGTAATGATAATAATAATGAATACATACATAAAAATAATGCTTATAAATGGTAAAACCTATTTAAAGAAACTAAAGAGTATATATATATTTGTAAATCCCAATTCACACAAAAGTTCGTAGTTTCTAGCTGGGCGTGGTGGCACACGCCTTTAATCCCAGCACTCAGGAGGCTGAGGTAGGAGGAGCGTTGTGAGTTCAAGGCTGGCTTGGGCTGCAACGCGAGTGCAAGGCTGGCCTGAGCTACACAGTGCAGCCCTACCTCAAAAAACCAGGGCCAGGAGTTTGGCTCAGTGACTTAAGTGCCTATCTGACAGGCATGAGGTTGTGAGTTCAATCCCTGGTGCCACAAAAAAAGTTTGTAGTTTCTGATATTCTTTTATACTTTCATTCCTACTATTAATTTATCTTCTATCTTCTTGTGCTTGTTCTACACATTTATCCATTTACTAATTCAGTAATAGTGAAGAGACATCCGTTCGTGTCCTACAATGTCCTGTTCTATGTTTGCTGCTACATGTTGGCGATACTAGGTTATGACACATAACTCTCTGAAAGAAGCTCAGGAGTAATGACCAAAAACACAGGTAGTTAGAGAAATGTGGAAAAAATTCCTATAACCAACACAACAAAAGTAAAATAAGAAAATATATTATATATATATATGTGTGTGTGTTTATGTATGTATGCATGTATCTACCTACATATGTATCTATCATCTATAATGTTCTAGAGGATTCGATAGCCATGCTAGGTCTGGAATCAGAGGTTGGCCAGGTGAAAGTGAAGGCTGCTTATTGGGAGAACCGAATATTCCCTGGGCACAAGAATTTTGTAGGCACTATTTCTTTCTGTCATCAAATTACTTCAGACATTTCTTGCTTTTAAGGCCTACTGTTCCTCTGAGTTGTATTGATACATTTTGTTTGCCATTTACTCTTTCATTCTTGAACACTTATTAAAGACACCCAGTGCCCACTCCTGAGTTAAGTGTTGCCTTCCCTTTTAAATAATTTTGATGTGAAATTTTTTGCCTTCTCACAGTTTTCCAAAACTGTTGAAATCTGCTTTACTAAAAGTTAAAGAATTTATGACTCTTTCAGCTTTCTTTTTGCTGCTTAACTGCTTTAAACTTCGTTTGCTTTTTACTTTCAAATTGTTCTTGTCACATCATTTACCAAGTGACTTTCACGGGCAAAGCAGCAGGTAAAATGTTTTGTGAGATACAGATTCTTCAGATTTAAGGCACTTTCTTCACGAAGGTTTTAAAAGAATAACAGAAATATGTGCACAAAAACAGTAAAAAGAATGATGAATGCTAAAGATATATGAAAAGAAAGAAATGTCTTGGTTAGTTACTTGTGGAAAAAAGTTCTTGTTTCTTCCTTCTCAGTGAGATGATAAAGTGAAGGAATACTGCAAAGACAGAAAGTAAAGATTAAATAAGGGAGACAGAGGGAGAGAGAGAGAGAAAGAGAGAAAGAGAGAGAGATTATATAATTTTTAAAAATGCTTTTGTATTTTCTGTAAATTTTATGGGAGAAATTGCATTAACATTAGATAACAACAACACTGATCATATCCTATATTTCAAAGACCATAGCCATTTGCTTTCTGAATTTTATTCTATTTCATTTTGGAATATTTTATAATTGTGCATTACTTTTGTAATTAAAAGAAAGTATACATAATAGATTTATCTGTCATGCTTCCGTAAGTCTTGGGCTGATTCTCTAGAAATGTATCTAGTAAATTTCTTTTGCAAAATAAACATATACAAATTTTGCAAATGGGAAAAGGAGAAAAGGAAAAAAAAATCTCTTGTAAACCTACCATATTCTAACAGCAACTTAGAGGAGAGGCCTGCAGTTGGACAGTGGGTAACTAAACACAGGCTAAAGCTTAGCATCCCTGCCTTCAACTGATGTATCTCTGCTTTCATGTCACATATCTCCCTTATCAATTTAAAACTTGGGATACATACTTGCTCATCTACAAAGGCTGCCAAGTTAATAATTTCAGAAGTGTCTGTGTTAGCAGGCTTATTAGCTCTCAGTTTACCTCACTTACCTCATTCCTATTTCAGACTAAGGACATTAAAAGATGAATACCTAAATTACCTAGTAATTTTCGGGACTGGCAGGAACATCTACTTGCCAACTCTTACAGCATCCAGTTCCAGACTCCTGGAGTGGTGCCTAGAAGTTTCCAGTCAAATTCTGGAACTCATACTCACCTCAATTTTCAGGAAAAACAGAGTTTCACAGTCTACCCCATGCTGAGGTCACCCCCTGAAGGGGGAACCGTTAACCTATAATGGGAACTGAGGGTTCTCTGGAAATATAGGAACTTTCATTTCTTGACGGGAACCGAGTTGCCCCTTTGGGAAATGATCATTCTCCCAGGAACACATAGAAGTAGTCTTGAGATACCTATCATGCAAACTTTTGATAATCTATAGGACCAGCTATGCAACCTGCTGATTATGCAAACCCCCATCCCTTGCCTTTGTCCCCTTTTTCTATAAAAGTCCAAAGATTCAGTCAACCTTCTGAAGAAAAATTGCAAACCCTTTATCTATGTTACCAAAATGGCCAGGTTGACTTAAAATCTCCTTCGCTGCTCTTCATCTCTGCTCATCTGCTGATTGGCATTGTGGGATGGGTGGCCAAGCCTGGTAGGCTGAGAGCCCCAGAACCAAAGCTTTTGCCCTAAAACTCTGGTAACAACACTAGCAGAAGTGCTACTGATGATAACGAGTTTCTATACTTTCTTTCTTTTTCTTTTTTTAACATATTGGTGAGGGTGCTCTTAAGTGTTTAGATAGCAGTATTTCTTACTATTTCACCACAATAACTATTATATATATATATTCAGTTATGTGTCATGGCCCAGATGCAATGGTGAAACAATGGAATGTTTGCATAGAGTCATCTTGTTGATCCTCCAGAACAATTCAAATGGTCAGAATATCTTCTAGCAAGTTAAATCTATAACTTATAGATTTACTCTCTTATAGATTAAGGTCATTATAACAGTCATATACAGATTTTATTGGCACATGGTGCTCTTGCTCAAGGAGAATTTAAATCTGAAAAGATCCCCAAAATTTGGGGAGGGGAAGTTTGGCTAATGTTTTGCACTTACTATGAGAAAAATCAGTTATATATCTGATCTATTATCATTTTCTTTCCTGTTTGTCTGCTCTGAACCTCAGAGCCTAGTTATTGCAGAGAGCTGCAGTACGGCAGTCTCCCCCGGGATGCTGCCATAAGGGTCTCGAGCACTTGAACATCAAGGCAGTGCAAATGTCTGTGAACAGTGTCCCCTTTTATCTCATTATAACTGCCCAGGCACTGCCAGTGATGTCTTACAGAATTTTTAATGAAATAGTTTTCTATGAATACCCTTATAATTCTCATATATTGTGTTCCTGGATAGGTAGCATATGGCAGCATTGTTAGAAATGTGCCATACCGGGCCCACTGATATATTTAACTAAGATGCAATTGGTTCACATGCACACTAATGATTGAGCAGCACTGTCTTGAAGCACCCCTTTTTCCCAGGGTTAAAACATAAATTCCGTTGGTGTCAAGGGGCTGTGTGGAGTCATAAATAAAAATGATAAATCACAGGCCATTTTATACTCATCCCTTCCCGTTGATGACCTTATCTTTGTGACTGTAGCAAACATTAAATGCCTGGCTTTTTCACTTAAGATGAGCTTTCCTTCACCAGGCTGCCTCATGCCCAGTGCTTCTTACAGAGAGTTTTGGAGATCTATACTTTCTCCTTCAAGAGAGCCAGATATGTGTTGTAGAAATTAGAGGTCCACCAGATGTATGAAAAATCTTATGTAGTATTTAGAGGTATAATATGTTTTCATTTCATCAACATTGATTCAGCCCAGACTAACATGCCTCATTATGATCTTAGGGAATACCAAAGTAGGTAAAAGAAAAAAATTTCTGTTCCCCAAAAAGCCAAGGAACATCTAGGGACCTCTTGGAAAGTTTGAGAAAGGGGCCAAAATGTTCCTAGCTAGAGGAGTCTGACAATAATTTAGAGAAACCACCACTTCCTCTTGTATTTGCAGCCTGTCTTCCTTCTAACTAGGTGGAATGTCTTCTTCCATTTCCGCTTTCCAACATTTTTACCTGCCTTCCAAGTCCTGTTTTTAAAATGCCAATTTATCAGTGAAACCTGCCCTAATTCCCTCAGCTAAAATGATTTTGATACTTCACAACTCCATTGCCTTCTCCTTTAACATAAATTAAGTGTGTTGCAGTCTATGGAGGGATTGTAGATCCCTTGTAAATAAAGATTGTATTTTAGTAAGTCTTTTTAGATTCAACGTGGGTTCTAACATGCTTTGCATAACAGTTTTTAAGAATCGGAAATATTAAAGTTAGTGCTTCCCATCGGTTAGTATTTTACTATATGCCAGAAGTATATAATAGCCTTTTAAAATCATAGTCACAAAAAAGATGAGAACACAGAAGAACATAGAATGGGCTAATGAGAAAGATTAAGCCCCTCCTCCCTCCTTTTAAAAACATACTTTTCTCTGGTGAGAGTGTTTCTTTCATTCAAAGACAAGGTTCTCCTTGGTAGATTAGAGCTGTTAGTCTCAGCTGGATTGTATTTCTTCTGACTGTAGGAAGTGGGCTGCCTGTATGCTTGTTAGTATTTAAGAAGTTCCTTAGGTGAGTAGATGGCACATTTTATGGCTGGATTTCCCTGAGCTGAAATGGCATATCAGAGCAACAACCCTTTTTCTGCAGAATGTGCAAATGGTATTAACCTTGTAGCAGCTTACCAGATGTATATCGGTGATGTGTACTTAACTATGGTTAGTATGGGTTCTTGAGCAACCTTCAGGGAGGTTTTAGTTTTGATCTGGGTGATGATACATTTGCTATTTCCTTAGTAATGGTAATGACCATATTTGTGGTCTGCTTAAAGGTGTAACAGCAACTCAGTAACTAAGTATTGCCAATCTGTGGCAAAATGATTTATAACTGTGATTTCAACTCTGAGCTATAAGGAGAATCACACTTCTTCCAGTGGGGTCCAAAATTCTATGTGTATCGAAGAGTGGTGGCAGACAGAACAAACAAATGTACACTTATACGCTATTTCATAATTAATGTAAATATTTTAGAATTAATGAAATAGAATGAGTTTAAAATATCAGTTATCCTGAACTTTCTCATGGATCTATACAATTAATGAATAAAGTACTAGCAAGTAGGTTATCAACTGACCCTTAAAAGGCCATAATTTTCAAATATTAGACAATAGCATACTGAATTCTGGATGACTGATCTTTTAGGTAGTCTAATTTCTGGAAGACAGTCATAGTTTCCTGGACATCAAAGGACAAACAGCACCCAAGAATCACCCAAAAGGCTGCTTTCTGGAAAACCACTGAGTTAGCACAGTAAGTCTGTGCAGGGTTCCCTGGTTAAAAATTGCCTTATTTAATCCCAGTTTCCCTCTCATCCTCACTTTTGTCTCAGGCCTACTACTTCACTGGACCAACAGGAATGCCTCCTTTTGCTATGTTATTCGAGAATGTGGCTGAGGTGAAGTTTAATCACTCAAGAGAGTTCCTAAGATTTCTAAGAAGACGTGAGGGTATGGTCAAAATTCCACCTTTTAAGGTGACTATAGTTTTGCTATTATTTCTGTGAGGCCTTTGTCAAGTCTACAGAATAGTCAGTTGCTACCTAACTTCTTAGGATACTCAAAGTCTTACATAGGTTCCTTAGACCTGAGCACTATAAGAAGCAAATACCAACATCTATTTGGGTAAATTTAGACATTAAATGTTTATTTTTCTCTTCTTAATGAGGTAAAGAAGATATAGAACCTGAATCAGTAGTACTATCACCTGGAAATGATGAAAACTGCAAATTTTTTTTTTTATTCCACTCCAGTCCCTTTGAATCAGATTCTCTGTGAGTGGAATACAAAGATCTGTCAAACAAGCAGTGATGTTCATATAATTTGTGAAGGAATACAACCATGTGTTCTTCCCAGAACCAGTAGGAACCTATTTCCAAACACTAATCAGGTTCAGATTCAAGTATTTAATATGGTTTTCTCTTCAATGCCAAAATATGTTTTTTCTTGCAGCAGACATTCCTAAGAAGGAATCTGAGATTAAGATTCCATATAAGCTACTGTTTATATTACTTATATGAAAAAAGTTTTGAGCGCAAGGCCGGCCTGAGCTACACAGTGTGACCCTGCCTCAAAAAAACCAGGGCCGGGAGTTTGGCTCAGCGGCTTACGCACCTGTCAGGCAGGCGCAAGGTTGTGAGCTCAATCCCCGGTGCCAAAAAAAAAAAAAAAAAAGAAAGAAGTTTTAACTTCAACTTTATAGATACATGTAAATTCACGCTTATAATGTAACTGAGTCACCATCCTAACTGAAGATTGTATACACACCTGTGCTACATATATCCTTGATACTCTTGCTTTGTAGCACATTAAAATCATCTGGTGATCTTTCTAAAATTCTGATGCCCACAGTCAGACCTAAGTTAATCAATGCAGAGAGTCTACAGTGGCCTCAAGACTCAGTGTTTAAGATTCTTAGCTAATCCCATTAGGCTGCAACATTTGGAAACAATTGGACTATGCAAACCTAGCCATCATCCAACTGAGGAAGCAGAATGTAACAATACAGTGTCCAAATAAGAAAATTGACTTCCTTGTTCTTGATCAACAGAGAGCCAACATAGGTCGGCCAGGAACTCCACTAGAAGTCCTAGCATACTTTCTGAATCTGGAAGATGAGTTAACTAGGGTCTTAGAAGACTTGAAGACCACAGCATCTCAGGCTGGTGAAACTCAGGTAAGTAAACTGTTTTTGATAAGCAGTGTCATTTTTTTTAACCTCTGTAATATGACTTGCTTCTGGGAAATATGCCCAAGACAATGAGCACACAATAATATACGGGTATTTCTCTTCTAGCAAGTATGGAAACTTATTTCTAGGAATGGATTGAGGAAGGGATTGAGGGATCTTGGTAAGGAAACATTCAACTCAATATAAAACAGAAAAGTCTTTCTAGGCATAATGTACTCTGGAAAATTGAACAGAATAAATGTTCTGTTGCTGGTTTGGAGATCTTCTTGACCAGAAATGTTTAAACTTGTTGAGTGCCACAATCACTTGGATATCCTACTAAAATGAACTACTGGGATCCACCCACAGAAGTTATGATTTGGCTGGTTGTTTAGGAATTCAAAATTTGCCTTTTTGACAAATGCCAATGTTATGATGCTGCTAGCTGGTAACAGTTTGAGATTCACTGTCCTAGAATATGAGAGTGGATGTGAATAGTCACCTACTATGCTATACAGCTATGTAGCCTTCCTGGTTGTTGGTGAATACTCCAGCTCAAAGTGGTAGCTACCTTTTCAATAACTCATTGCCTTCTCAGGGAATCAAAGTCAACAAAATTTCTTGATACAAATATTCTCAACTCTATTTAACAGACATTAGACTCACCAAAGAGCTATAGATGAAGGAGATGCAAATACTGAGGCCTTATGCCAGAGCACTTATAGCTAAATCTCTGAAAATAGTGTATGGCAGCTCAGCATAATTTCCATATGATTCAAGGAGACAGGTATCAAAACCAGTGCAGTAGTAACTTGTTTCTTAAAGTAATCCATGCTTTCAATGAAATACCCTAACATCCATTGAAAGTAAAGACCTCAACTAGATGTCCTGAATGTCTTTGATCAGAGGTCCTGCAACCTCAGTATGTATATGAATCACCTAGTCGCATTCTAAAGTGCAGATACTGATTCAATAGGTCAAAAATAGATTTTGTATTTCTATCATTGTCCAGGCACTGCTAGTCCAGGTAATACCTACAGTTTGGATAGTTAACCTCTCACTGAACACTTGTCACTGAATATGGGACCTTACCTGCTTTCCCCCTGTAGCTCGTACAACTTGTAGAGGAGTATCTAGTTAGACAGAAAAGATGCCGGGAATTTCTGGAATGCCAAATTTTGAAACAGAGGGAAATGGAAGAATATCAACAGAAGAGAAAACTGTCTGAAAATCCTCCTGAACCACCTGTATCTGGTGAAGACTTAAACTCTGGGGCAGCACAGCAAGTCTTCCCATTGTCATCTACCTCAAACTTGCCTATTTGATAGTCTTGATCATTTCCATTTGTCTGAAGGCCTGTTTTCTTTTCTATTTTCCTAATTCTCATTGTCATGCTTGGAATAAATATGTGTCGCATCATAATTATGTGCAAAGATATTACTGTAAGAGAATGGTTGTGTCCACCAATGTAGGACTGATGAAAACCCCCTAAGGGATAGTGCGTACCTAGTTGTAAATGAATAAACAAAGGTTTCTCTCCTTTGTCTTCATCATTTGGAGGATACAAAGTGGATGGGCGGCTGCAACCCAGATTCACTTTCATAACCTTAGGTAGATGTAAATAGACAACAGTATTTTACACAGAGGCAATTAATGCACTCCAGTTCAGTGGATGGTTTCCCCTAACACCTCTACTAGGAGCCAATTAGCAAATACTTAAGTAAATTACTTTTACAACAAACACTGAGTTTGTAAGCTTAGGTCAGCTTTTTCAGGTTATCACTTGGGAAGAAAAGAGGGGAGGGCTCCATAAGATTGTGTCTGGTTCCAAAACTCACTAGCTCCACAGCCATGAGCATGTACTTATGTCTTTGTTGCCCAGTTTAATACTCTGTAAGATGAGGTTTACAGTACATGAACAATAGAATTAAGTGACTTAATGCATGTAATTTATCTAGAAGAGCACTTATTTATATTATGAATTCTGTTAGTTTATATAATGGTGCCATTTCTTAAACTTGAAAGGAAATACTTCCAGTAAAATATCCATTGAAATTGAGGCACAATATTATAAATTTTAATATTTTTAGACATAAAGAAGAGTCTTATTTGAAACAAAACAAGTGGTTGTAAGAAAGAACCTATTAATCATCTTGGAAAAAGTTGAAGTTAACAACAACAACAACAACAACAACAACAACAACAGAAAAAACCCTGAATATTCAAGTGAACACAGATAATTGAATAACCACCTTGAAGTACTGTTAGAAAATCTTAGCCAAGGAAATTTGAAAAAATGGTATTTAAAATGTTAAGAAATGGAGTTCTAGCAAGCAAAGTGAATTTGGGCTCCAGGGAGAAACAGATATTGAGACAAAGTCAGACTTCAAAGTTTTAGAGCACTAAATATAAAATTCCCCATAAAAGATACTAGTTACAAAAAATGTAAAATTGGTAGAATAATAACAGCTTTCCCCTCAAGCCCAGATATAAAAAATTAAATAGAAAAACATTCTTAAAATGTTGTGGGCAGAAACCAATAATAGAAAGAAGAGAAAAACACATTCAAACATGGTGTACACTGAACAAGAAAGCTAACAGTGCTTGCAGTATAACTGAATGGTATAGTATGCTCAAGACATTGAGTTCACTCCCAGTACCAAACAAACAAACAAAACTTTATACAATACAACTTACAAAAAACATTCACTATGAATAATATCACTATCTTAGGAGCCTGTCTTAGGGCCTGGGCTTCTATAATCAACTCCAAGAAAGCCTGGCTGACATTAACTAACATTGTGCTTTCTGCTTTGGTAAATCTAGTTAGGAAAAGTTTGAACCCAGGTGACAATAAATCAAGTAACGACCTTAATTTCTGTATACATACATCTCTTCATGTCATTCTCACTGAGAAACATTACCATAGTGACCATCTATCACCACTAGACAATTAACAGTTTACAAAGTGCTCTTGACTAACTGTCCAATTATTTAAACTAGGCTGCATTGAAGTTTGTACTTATTAATGTAGGCATTCACATTAAAATCAGAAATAAGATGAGTGCTTTGTCCTCAGGTTTACTTAGTATTTCCCTAGAATTTTTCTAAACAGAATTTCTAAATGTCAGCACTATTGACATTTTGAGTCAGATGACTCATTCTTAGTGTGTGTGGAGATGAGGTGGGGGGAACTGCACAATGTTTAGCAGCATGCCTGGTGACTGCCTACTAGATGATGGTGTCTCTCCCTCTTACAGCAGCATAAAAACTGTCCATATCTTGCCAAATCTCCTTGAAAGGCAAAATGGCACTGCTTGAGGATCACTATTCTAAAACATAAAATAGAAAAGCTAAAGGAAAGATTTATCTTATTTATTATGAAAATGATTGTCATAGTTAACACAATTATAACTAGAATGTAGAAAGTATTATAACTTACAAGAAAGCTCAGTAATGTTGGTGGATACTAAACAAATATCTACAAATCAATCTTTCCCATATAGCATCAGGAACTGCGAAAACATTTTTTTAAAAGACATCCTCCTTAAAGTACTTGGGAATGGTCCAAGAGTATGGTGTCAGTTGAGTGACATCCTCCAATGATCATCTCCCGACATGCACACCGATTTGAGCAGTCATTCAAGCATTAATGTACCTAAGAGATAAGATCAAGTGAGCCATCATAATGCCTACTCTTAGTATGACAAAATGAAAAGAGGTATTAAAGAAGGAAGGAAGGGAGGAGTTGCCTGTATCAGTTTTCCCTTACTCCAAGAAGACACCATGCAGAGAGCTGCCACCTGCTTGCAGGACAAGTAATGAATTAAATATAGGCCTTAGAGTTCAAACTTTGTACCAGTCTTGCCACCTTAAAATGATGTGCTAGGTAGATAAACCTCCATGATCTACTATCAAACCAATACCCACAGACTGAGCTGCTGCACTGCACTAAGCCAAGCTTACTGCCTGCATCCACCACCCCCACAGGGAGCAAGACTACACCTATTGGGAAGTATAACACAAAAGCTAGTGTAGGACTTATCTTAAAACTCAGGGTCACATGTGCCATGGTGAGTTCCAGTACCCAGTAGAAATGGAGTGCCCCATATGCAGAGAAGAGATCATAGACAGAGCCTCTAGACTGACCCCAGGATCTGGCAGAGTTGTGCACCAGTGAATCAGACTACAGTTTTGCCCTGCATCATTTCAAGCTGAGGACAGGGCCTGAGGCACACCACCCTCCTCCTGTGAATATTCAGGTTTCTGAAGCCATGAGAATCAGCTATGGCCAGCATAGTACCAGGCTAGGTAACCAACGAACTATTCCTTGTACCAGGAGATGGAATCTCTTGAAAAGAAGAGCTACTGCAGATTTAAGTCACAGGTATAGGCTGATGGCAAAGAATACTTGGAACTGTAATTCAGCTGTACCTGCAATCTATGTAATCTATGGCCACATGCAACATCACAGTCCACAGCGACTGGAAGATAGGAATTCAACACACCTGGAAAAGTTGTTGGATGGGGAAAGAACCAGAATTCTGGGTTTCAAGAACTCCATGGAAGTAGAAAGAGATAAAAGACTTTCTACTCTAGTCTGCAGTTCACTCAGCTACAGCAAGAAGACAAAGTAAAACTGGCAGGCTAAGGATGGACAATAGCATAAGTGTAGCAGAAAGACAAATCCTCACCTCCACTGTCTCTCCTCTTACACTACCAAAGAAAGTTTGTGGAATACAGATCTTAGCTCTTAATCTTAAGAATATCCCTTTGGCCTGGGCCCTACTCCTAGAACTTCTAGGATCCCTGGGGTTGTTGCCTGTTAATTCCTCACTGGAGGAGTCAGAAAGGGAGTCAGAAAAGGTAGTAAGGGGCTTGGTCTTGAGGGAGTCACAAGAGAAGACTTTCTAGGATCAAGTCTACATCAAAGTTCTGTCTTTAAAATCTTCCCAGGATGTATTAACTTGCCATCACTGTGACCACAAACCTGGAAAAACAACTAAAATGTGGGAAAAAATATTTTGGATAATGGTTTCAGACCACAGTGACTTTGCTCTATTGTTTGTAGCCTGTGGTGCTGCTGATGCAGAGTCTCACAGTGGAGAGGGCTTGGGAGAAGAACACTGCTCTCCTCATGGCAGCCAAACTCAGCAAGAGAAAGAACAAGACAGAGGGGGAAAAGCAAAGGATCAGGTATAGTTGCAAATGTTGTGCTCCCATGATTTCCTCTCTTGAGCTAGGCCTGGCTTCTTATGCCTGTCACCTCCCAGTTATCATCAAATTCTGACCTATTAAGTGCATTAATCCACTTGATGAAGTCTGAACCCTCAAGAACCAATTATTTCCCAATGGGATACTTTCATTTAACTAACATGAAACTTTAGGCTAGGTATGTTTGAGTGACTAAATGATAAGAAATTTCAAGATGTTTAGGCTACTAGTATAGAGTACTGGCAAATATTCTTCATACTTGTAATGTATGTTCTAAACTGGGAAGAGCAAGAATCTGTACTCTGATCCATTCTTTCCCCGTCTATCTTCTCCTTTCCCACAGTCTTTAGTAAGAAGTCTTCATACTGGATATGCATTTTTTTTTATTCCTGCAAACATAGTACCCTCAGTGGTGTTTTGACCTGAAAGTTCAAGAACAATTGTCTCAACCTGTTTTACAATGATCCTTAGGACTAAGTTATCCTGAAAACAAATGATTTTAATTTCTAGTAGATGCATTGATGGACATTTCATGGCTACACATCACACAAGTTGTTTCTACCAGTGTATCTTACGTACCCACGACTTTGCCTGGTCACACTCACACTGGGATATAATATTATCTGGGTGGAAATGTCTGCCCAAGCAAAGCAGCCAAGAGACAGTAGGAAGTGAAGGATTCAATTTGGATGTGAATAAACTACTTGCAGGGAAGAAAAGCCATTAACTTGTATCCCTAATATAACCTGTCAGGAAGTCAAATTAAAAGAGGAATGGACAGATAAATATTGTCCCTGTAGACAGGTTGTTTGCCTCTTCTGGATGCCTGAGGGGTTGGCCTGGCCTGATAATGATAAATAAAGCTGATCAATACAAAGGAAACCTTGTGACCCATTTGTCTTAAGAAACTGCTACATTTCTCTGAACTTGCAAATATTCATATGGTGAACAAAAGTTAAGTAGGAATGGGCCATTTTAAGTATCTCACAGTCACAAAATCTGGCCCTGAGCAAACTGTGTTCTAGCCCTAGGTTTCCATCCTGCTCCATGCTTTGCATCTCCATAGAAAAGTCCTCTCTTTCCTCTGGTTCCCAGCACTATTCATACCCCCAGCTTATTATAAAAATGTCTTAGAAAGGCCTTAGCAACATGACTAGTGTGAACCTAAATTATCTTCCTCTGAAACAAAAGTGATTTCATATATCGGAAAGCTACTGTGGACTAATAAAAAGTTTACAGTAAGTTACAAAACATCTTATATAAAGCAGGAGTCCTCATCTATGTTTTGAATGCTGTGTTTCCCCTACTTTTATTATTTTCTCTATGAGTCTGTCTTAATTGCTTTCTCATTGTGGAACACAATACCTGACATCTACACTTTAAAGAAAGAGAAGTTTATTTTGGCTCATATTTTCAGTTCATAATTGGCCAGCTCGAAGCAGGAAGTCTCAGTGGAAGGGTTTGGTGGAGGAAAGCTGCTCACATCATGGTTCCCAGGAAGCCAAGAGAGTAGGGAAAAACATAGGGAAAGAAATACACTCTTCCAGGTGTTTATCCACCTCCCTCTGACCAGGCCTCATCTCCTAATACCAAATCAATTATGGAGCTCCTGTGTCCAATCCTCTTCCAAAAACTCCACCTGTGAATGCATGAGTGCTCAACTATATATAAACTATATATAAACTATAACAGACCCTATAAGCCAAAAAGAAATTCTGAGTATTTTTATACAAACTTACTAGGCCAAGGAATAAAAAAGTGTCAGTTTTCAAACTCCACGTGGTTCCCAGAATCCTTAGTAATTTTATCCTTCCTCTGTCACCCAAAGCCCCATTAAATATAACTGATTTTAGGCCTAATGGTAGCATATTAGTTTTCAAATTCTTAGAAAGAATCTGAGGAGGTTCGAGTTTCATTCTTTGGTTATTCTTTTGGCTTCTAAAAACAACACATATCCTACATTTCCTACTACCTTTATTAAATTGTACAATTTTGACTAATTCCAAAATTTCCAGGGCTAAACTTAAGAACCATGTCATCAAAGCGACTCAGTACCATTGCTTTCAGAAGGGAAAAAAAATTTAAGACTAATCAGCAATGAAATATTACAAAGTATATGTGTTTTCCCCAACTTAAAAATGCTGACGTTGTATGGAGAGTGAAGTTAATAATCACTGAAATTTTTAATTATTTATTTTATGTATTAGAACATAATAAATCAAAGGACATGCAGACATGTTGAACTTCAGGTGCTGGTTGAAAATACGGGCCCAGAAATGAATAAAAACTGGGAAGAGAGTCGGGCACGGTGGCGCACGCCTTTGATCCCAGCACTCGGGAGGCTGAGGTAGGAGAAGCGTTGTGAGTTCAAGGCCAGCTTGGGCTACACAGTGTGACCCTGCCTCAAAAAACCAAGGCCGGGAGTTTGGCTCAGT
>RJWM01031088.1:0-22809 GCA_004363535.1 Dasyprocta punctata
CTTTCTTTCTTTCTTTCTTTCTTTCTTTCTTTCTTTCTTTCTTTCTTTCTTTCTTTCTTTCCCTCGCTCCCCCGCCCCATTTTGGTATTATAGAGACCAGGTCTAGCTAGGTAGTTCATGCTGGACTCGAACTCAGTATGTAGCCCAGCCAGTCATCGAACTTTTGCTGATCTTCCTGCCTCAGCCTCCTGAGTGCTGGAATTATAGACACACACCACCACACCTGGCTGTGCTTCTGCTTTCTTGCCTATCACATGGGGATGACAATAGTACCTGCTTCATGTGGCTGTGCTAAAGACTAAGTAAGATGATACATGTGGCTGCATGTGGTGGTGCACCCCTGAAATCCCAGCACTTGGGAAGCTGAGGCAGGAGGATTGCTTGAGTTAGAGGCCAGCATGGACTACATAGTGAGTTCAAGGTCAGCATGAATTACACAATAAGACCTTGTCTGCAAAACAAATTTAAAAACCCAAAAGAAAGAAAGAAAATACATGTGGAGCGTGTAAAACTTCGCACACCCAGTTCCTAGAGTGTAGTGAGGGCTCAGCTATTATTTTTTATGAGCTGTCCTGGAGATTAAGTGTCTCAGCAGGCTGGGGGCATGCAGCTGGCAAACCGAGCAGGAGTTCGATGCAGAGCCCCGGCTTGTCACTGTCTCTGTTCCCGCAGGGAACCGCCACGGGCTCCCAGAAGTATGGAGGGAGAGCCCGGGGCCAGCTGCTGGCAACTTCGTTGTCACCCTGAGCGTCACTTGTGGAAAGGAGTGGCGGGGTTGGGGGGGAGTGGGAAAGTTGGTTTGTGTTCGTGGAAATAAGGTACGAGGTGCACCCTGGTTGATGGATCCAAGTGCTGTGAATCCCCACAGAGAGAGAGACAGAGAGAGAGAGAGAGAGAGAGAGAGAGAGAGAAGTGTGTGGCTGCCGGGGGCCCCTCGGGAAGTTTCTGGACAGAAGGAGGTCAGCGATGCGACACCCGCTACGGTGACCGGCTGTGATTCTTCCTGCTCCACTGGACGGGGCAGCCAGGGAGCAGAAGGGAAGAGCCCAGCACGGATGAGCGCTGTGCCCCTTTCTAGGA
The DNA here is from genome assembly GCA_004363535.1 of Dasyprocta punctata. NCBI lineage: Eukaryota > Metazoa > Chordata > Mammalia > Rodentia > Dasyproctidae > Dasyprocta > Dasyprocta punctata. The sequence goes on from RJWM01031088.1 coordinate 1,081, forward strand.
AAGGGAGGAGGGAGAGAGGCTGTCCCGGGTCAGGGAAACCAGCCTGTATGCACGTGTATTGTTTTCCTGCCTTGGGTTTTGCTTTCCCTTAGGTCTTAAAGTAAGTGTGCTGGACAGCCCATTCCAGACCCCTCTGGTCTCTCAGGAGCTGTTCCTCTCCCCATTCCTTTTCTCCAATAAATTTTTCTACTCTTAAAAAAAAAAAAAAATGAAAGTTAGCATGCGTATAGATTTCTCTAACCATGCCTGGCTACAATTAGGGAGAAGACAGTTTCTTTCTCTTTGGAGCTGGCGTCTAAGGACATTTGTAAGGTATTTTTAGGGGTGAGATTAGCATGTCCCATAAGGAACAGCAGATATTGACTTACTAATAGTTTATGATTATCCCAGATCTGTTTCAAACAACATTATAACATTTATGAATTAAGCCAAGACAAATAAATAACTGCAAACAAAGTGACTCTTTTGGGAATTCTAAGAGCAGGTTCTTTAAACAATGAAGTCTATTGTATAATTGCATAAACTCACCCCTAGGGGTTACGGTGAGGATTAGTTAGATTAAAATCTGCAAAAATGCCTGAGCTTTTCCCAGAATTCCCTTGTAAATAAAGATGGCATTAATTTTTTTTCCCAGAAAACTATCTTTCTGTTGGTTCTCCCAGAATAAAAGGTAAGTTTGCCTGCTGTTTAACTGCTTGTGTCACCCACAACAAAACACAACAAATCAAGACAAAAAAACAGCCCAACAAACCACTCGAGACAAAACCAAACCGAGGTTTTCTTTAATGGTTTTAGACTGGCTGCAACCCATACACAGGGCAGGGCTGAATTTACTACTCGAATCATGGAGTTACACCATACGATTTACAGTGCACGATAATGCTTTGGAATCATCTTGTCAGGTAGTGATTAGACCCGAATTACTGTAATTATTACAGCTATTTTATACTGACCAACACAGTTTTGCTTTCTTCTTTGTGGTTGATAATCTACATTCTGCTTGCTGACAAGGTTTAAAGGAAATGTTTTCCAGAGAATGTTAATCCTTGTTGTAGGCACAGAAATACTCCGACTCTATGGATGAGAGGCTTAGCCCCAGCAACTTGGATCCCACTGCCTTGGGAGTCCCTTCTCCTTACCCCCAGCCCCTCCCACGCTAACCCTGTCCCCAGCAACCCCTTGCCCGGAAAGGACAGCTCCATAAGTTCTGGACCACAGCTGGAGGATAAGAGGCCCTTTGTAGTTAGGATGCAACCTGCCTGGCAGGTGCCCAGCCTGGGTCCTCTGGCGGCTGACAGGTTTTCCGGTACTTGAGGGTTTTCTCTTGACTGGGATGAGTTTACCTGGGCAGAGATTCTGGAACCCTAATATTGGCAGAGCTTTTGCCAGGTGGAGAGAAAATGTCACCTATTGTTTTGGGCCTGCAGTAGATGGGGCTGGGTGTCCTTGAGAAAGTCTGCCAATGACTTTTGTTGCATTAAAGTGGAAGAGGTCAGGCTGGGCATGGTGGTGCATGCCTATAATCCTTGTACTCAGGAGGCTGAGGCAGGAGGATCATCATGCGTTCAAGGCCAGCCTGGACTCCATAGGGAGTTCAAGGTCAGGAAAAAAAAAAAAAAAGGAAGGCACCCATGGCACTGAACATGTGAATCCTGGCAGGTAAGCCAAGGCATGCTAAATGACAGTTCTGGAAACAGAGTCAGTCACTGCCGTGATTGATACCTTGATTGTCTTGGGGGAACAGATGTCACTGACAGAGCCCCAGGAGGTCTCCAAAGCGGAGATGAGCAACCTTGACTCACCCCATGCATGGAATGGGCTGCAGATTCACTGATTTCCATCACAAAAATGAATCTTCAGGATGAAACACAAAGAAAAACACACTGTCAAAGAAACAGTGTAGGCCCTCATGTAGGAGGCAGGTTACAGTTTTGCTTAATTTTTATTTGTTTGTTTGTTTTTGGTCTTTTTGAGATACAGTCTAGCTGTGTAGCCAAGGCTGGCCTCAAACTCTTGGAGATTCTCCTGCCTCAGCCTCCCAAGTGCTGGGATTGCAGGCATGCACCATCATGCCTGGTGGGGTTTATTATTATTATTATTATTATTTTTTTTTTTTTTTTTGGTAGCTGGGATTGAACTCATGGTCTTGTACTTGCCAGGTGGGCATTGTGCCGCTGAGCTATATCCCCTGTCCCGGGTTACAGCTTTTTGCTGGGAGTATTTATATCTTTTTGGTAGTGGAAATCTGAAGTTTGTGACTCTCTTGAAAGTTCCATCTTGGTTTTAGTTCCGGGGTGGGGAGGGTGACCCACCACAGAACAACAATAAGTGCCCATTTTACAGGTTTTCTTTTTTTTTTTTTAATGAATGGGCTAAAATGTTTTACTTAAAGCATTCTTTGAACTCTCTCAGTCTGTTCCTTTGTTTTATTTATTTACTTTTGTCTTTTTGAGCCAGGGTCTTGCTATGTAGCTCAGGCTGGCCTGGAACTTGTGGTGATCCTCCTGCCTCAGCCCCCTGAGTGCTGGGATCACAGGGGTGCGGCACCACATCCGGCGAGCACTGGCCTCACAGCCTCGTAGCAGAAGCCCTGGTGACCCCCTGCTCCCCAGTCCCGCACTGACATCACCGATTGATTCTCAGCTTGCGTCACAGACCGTTTCCTAGGTTACACGCAGGCTGTGGGGCTCTGCACCGCTGTGTGACGGCTTCCCCGGCTCCCTCTTCTCTCCCTCTCGTTCTTTCTTTTCTCTCTTTCTCTCTCCCACATATGGCCTTGCTATGTTGCCCAGGCTGCCCTTGAACTCCTGTGCTCAAGTTGTTATCGGGGTTTCTGGGGTGCTGTGGGCCCTTTCTGGAGAATTCTTCCAGGTTCTTCTTGTCTTGAGCAAAGAGTTAGACAAGACAAGCAGAAAAGAGTGCACAGTATTACATTTATTAAAGAAGGGAAGCAATACGCCCTGCAGAGGGAACGCAGGCATTAGGAGGAAAAGAAGTCCCATGCGCAGGGTGAAGAGCAGACCCCAGGGGACACGCAGTGACCCCCGTCTTTTGTCCCCTGCTCCTCAGGCCGATGCCAGATCTTGTTACCCTATCAAAAACCTGCTTGATCTCATGCCACACACTGAAGCAGCACTTTATGGTTGGTGCAGTGCTGGGAACAGTTTTTCTGTGTGTCCAGGATCTCTGTGATTGACAGGTTACCCCCACTTGCCCAGCCAGTTTGCCACTCTGATTGCCTGCCTCAGAGTGATCCTCCTGCCTCAGCCTTCTAACACTTACCCTCTTTCCCCCCAAAATAAGACCTAGAGGGAAAATGATGAGCCTTGAACACTAGAGATCTGAAGTCCCAGCCCGGTTAGCCTGGCCCACCTACCTGCCCTCGCTTTCTCTGGCTCGGGTCCACCCCGGAAGGCAGGTGAGGCAGACAGACTGAGTGGGGCTGGCATTTTTGATCTCTAGTTTTCAAGGCTGGTCATTTTCCAACTAGGTCTTACTTTTGGGGAAATGGTATTTGCTAGTGCTTGGCTAGCTGCATATAATTTTAAAGTGAAAGAACAAAATAATAACTTTTATTTTCTGTTACTTGTAGTCTAGTCTTTCTGGAAATCCCCTCCAGCCCGCCATGAGATGAAGTCTGCAGATAACCAGCCCCTCCATTGTGTGCCGATGGGTTAAAGTCAGGGCAGGAAATCCACCTCCTACCTCCACAGCTCCTGGGCCCTCGGCCATGTTTAATCCGGTGCTGTGACCTCAAGGCTGAGTTCTATTTTGTAGGTAGTTTGGACTTTTCTGCCCCAGAGTGCATTAACGTGCACTTGCTCCCGTGAAAGATCCCGTCTGATTGTTACAGGCAACTGAGTTAGACAGAAATATTCTAGGCAGTCAGACAGGACTAGGCCCTCAAGGAAACTGGCACAGAGGACCGGAGGTCTTGGTGACCTTGGAAGAGACCCACACCTCTTGCAGCAGGCCAGATATCAAGACAAAAGGCAAAACAAATACACCTATATGCTAAGGACTGATATTCTAAATAGTTCTATATCACCCTGAGGAAGTCAGGAGTCAGCATCACCCTCTTACAGGAAGAGTCATTATCGTTAAGCATCCCTCGCTTACTACGTGACTCACTTCCCCATTTGTCCTTAATTTAATCAATTCCACCTGAGCAATTAATCTTATTGGTTAACCATGGTTATGTCCCACCTTATGTCCATCTGCCTTGCGAGTTCCCAGTTTTCCCCATCCTGGTTTTATTCTATAAAAGTCCCTAAAAATGACAGAGTCCCTGGCAACCCACTCGGGCCCCCTTCTGTCCCTCAGACAGAAGCTTTCTTTCTCTCAATAAATATCTTCTGCTCTTACTCTCCGTTGTTCCTAAAATTCATTCTTTGATTTTAAAGAACACGAACTTGTGCCAGACGTATACTAGGTTGGGAGTTTCACTCCCCTATATCATTTGGAGATCTGGGATCATTTTTCCTATATCATGATCACAGATTAGACCCCCAGACTTCCCTGATCGATCCTTCAGGGGAGGAAAAGGCCAGATAGTGAACAACCTCCGCTTTGTCTCCATGGCCAGGTGTACAGGTCGGTGACTCTCAGTGTGGCGTGAACGCAGCAGTGGGCAACAGTAACCCAATGAGGTGGCTGTGTTCCAGGGAAACCGTGTTTATAGAAAACGGGATGTGAATTCTGGATGGTTTTCCCTTGTCATAAAATATTAGTTTTCATCCTAATTTTTTTGTTTCTTTGCTTCCGCCCTCCCCCGATTTTTTGAGATAGTGTTTTGCTATGCAGTTCAGGCTGGCCTCTAACTCACAGCGAGCCTCCTGTCTCAGCCTCCCGAGTGCTGGGATTACAGCTTTGCCACCACCACGCCCAGTGTTTCCTGTCCAGTTTTTTCCAATCATTAAAAACTGTGGAAACCGGAGAGCCTTCTGGGCACCAATGCCTGAAGACGTGGGCTTTGCTTGGTTCTCTCCGCCTTTCACCTCCCCAAACACGGTGAAGGTGCCCCACTGACTCCATTCCACAGCCCACCACACTGTTCCCGCAGCCTCCTCCTGCGGGTGCTGCCAACTCCGCGGTACTGGGTTCTCAGTCGCCCGCCTCTCCTTTTGCAGTCGGACCCAGGAATCACAACGCATGGAACAAAACGAGCTAAAAGCAGGGGCCACGCTGATCGGAGAAAGTAAAACTAAAGAGCAAAGGAGAAACTGGCTCTGCAGAGGGAGCTGGGGCGGAGTAAAGGGGGGAAAGGTAATAAGAGCACAGCTCGGAGGAAGTGGGGTGTGCAGAGACGGTCAGCAAGCTCCTCTGGATTGCGGCTCCCTCCCTGTATGCGGTGCAAATGGCAAGGAAACCCGCCAGAATTTCTACACCCGGGTCCTGAGAGGCGGTGCTGGAATCCCACGCCTCAGGCTGACGCCAGGTCTGGGCACCCTATTGAAAACCTGCTGAAGTTTTCCAGAGTATTTGGGCGTGGTGGTGCATGCATGTAATCGCAGCACTCAGGAGGCTGAGGCAGGAGGATCATCATGAGTTCAAGGCCAGCCTGGGCTATACAGTGAGCTCAAGATCAGCTGAACTACATAGTGAAACCCTGCCTCAACCCCTCTCCATCCCCCCCTCAAAAAAAGTTTTCCAGAGAAGTCAGGGGCTTTAGGATCTCTTCTGCGCATGTGTCCAGGATCTTGTCCTGAACAGGTCACGCCTACCTCCTCAGCCAGCTCTGCCATGCCCTAATTTAGCTCAGTACTGCTCGGCTGCTGGTGGCCCAAGCCTCCTACCAGCTCCAAAACCCCTGCTAAGGTACCTTGGGCAAGCCTGGTGCGATGGTGCGTGCCAGCAATCCCAGCACTCGGGAGGCTGAGGCTGGAGGATCACTATGCTGCATGCATAGTGAATTCGAGGGCAGCCTGCACTACATGGGGAGACCCAGTCTTAAGAAACAAATTATAAATAAACAAATAAGATGTCTGGGCCTTTCAAAGCTGTGATGTTGGGTCTCCACACTTCCCTGCTCCCCTGGCCTCTTTGCCCACAGCGTTGCTTGGGGCTCTGCCCGCAGGCATTTGGCCACACAGTTTCTGTCTTGAAATTTGGGGTCACCACTTGTTTTTCTGCTCAAGTGTAGGCCATCTCCAAAACTGCTCTGCCCGCAAGGCATCTGACCTTACCTGAAGTCTGGATGATGCCATTGGCTATTTGTATATTTTTTCTCATTTTGTAATTTTATCTTCATTTGTTATTTTGTTTTTCTTTTTTGAGACAGAGCCTTGCTTCTTCATACCCAGGCTGGTCTCAAATTCTTAGTGATCCTCCTGCTTCAGCCTCCCGAGTGCTGAGACTACTGGTGTGCACCCCCATACCCAGTCCTGTCTTTAGTTTTTTTTTTTTTTTTTTTTTTTTGTACCAAGGATCGAACTCACAACCTCGTATCTGCCAGGCAGGTGCTTAAGACACTGAGCCAAACTCCTGACCCTAGTTTTTTGAGACAGGGCCTCACTATGTAGCTCAGGCCAGCCTTGTGCTTGAGTTGTAGCTCAAGCCAGCCTCGAACTCATAACGCTCCACCTACCTCAGCCTCCTGAGTGCTGGGTAGTTTTTTGTTTTTTTTTTAAATAAACCTACTTTTATTTTATTTTTGTCCGTTCGTTTTTGGTGCTGGGGATCGAACTCATGATCTCACACTTGCCAGGCAGGCACTTACGCCGCTGAGCTAAATCCCCAGCCTGTCTTTAGTTTTTGAAAATAAGGTGAGTTAGTGGAGCGGCATCCTGGGGGAGCAGGGATGGGCAGGATTGGGAAGATGGGGTGAAGGAGAACAAGGGGAAGGACTTGCTGTGGACATCTGTGGATGCAGAGCCCGGGCCAGGGGCGTGGCAGGACTGGGCTGAGGCTCCTGCACGCCGAGGTGTGCCGGGGATGGGGCAGGGTCCCCTGGTGTGAAACGTGGCCTCTCCTCCTGGTACACTGCCTTTTCAGTTCCCTTCCCAACAAGCTGGTGTTTTCCCAGTTCTCTGATTTCTCATTTACACATCAAAGTCAACTTCAGATTTCCAGCATAGACGTCCCCTTTGAATTTTGTGTTCTTTGTATGGAAAGCAAACAGTCATCTCAATAGCCCACCAGAATTGGGCTGGGCATGGTGGCACATGCCTGTCATCCCAGCACCTGGCAGGCTGAGGCAGGAGGATGGCCCTGAGTTTGAGACCAGCCTGAACTACATAGTGAGACTCTGTCTCAACAAACAAAAGAAAACCCTGAATTACAAGAAAAAAAAAAAAAAAAACTTTTATTGTACAAAAGGATTTGACTTGATTTTCCTCCTTTGGTTTTTTGTTTGTTTTGTTTTTGGTGAGACAGGTCTCACTACCTATTTCAACCTGTTCTTGAACTCAGGATGTAGCTCAGAAAGGCCTTGAACTCATGATGATCTTCCTGCCTCAGCCTCCCTAGTGCTGGAATTACAGGCATGCGCCACAATGGTGGGCCCCAGACTGGTGATTTATGAAGAACAGGTTGCTTTCTCACAGTCCCAGAGGCTGGCAGAGTGAGGGCAAGGCCCCAGCAGGCTCAGCTTGGGAGAGGGTGGTGTCCCTGTGGGAGGCAGGCAGTGCTGCGTCCTCTCATGGCGGAAGGACAAGCCGACTGAAGGCGTCCAGAGCTGTGAGCTGCATCCCAGTGGCAGCAGGAGCTCCTCTCCCCTCTGCCCTTCTCCTGCTCCAGGTCCTGCCCCAGGTCCTGCCTCAGCTTGGCTATCTGATTCCGGCCCCGTCCCAGGCAGGGAGTGGGGTCTTCTATGCTGTCCCGGGGCCAGTGGGCGTGCATTTCCCCAGCTTCTAGCTGCTGCTGTTGCTTTATTTTTATTATTATTTTTTGGGGATAGGGTCTCACTGTGTAGCCCAGGCTGGCTTCAAACTCTGGGTGAACCTCCTGCCTCAGCCTCCTGAGTGCTGGGATCACAGGCGTGTGCCACCAAGCTGCTTTAGGAGCACTCCTCCTTGGGATACGGGCTGAGTCAGCCACCTGCCTGCTGGTTTGGCCTCCACGCTGGCCCCGGACCCAGCAGACGGCCTGGAGGCCGGAAGGTGAGTAACAGCACAGCCTTGAAGGAAGGTAGCGAAATTAGCAAAAGCATCTCCATGGTTTACAAACAGCTTCAAAGGCCTGGTTTAATCTGATGCGCTTTCAGATCTCTGAGATAGTTATTTCCACCAGAAGAGATGGGAAACGCGATTGCAGAGAGGTTCGGTTATGTTTTCAGTCAAGAGCTATGGGCAAAAGGGCTATGGAGGCAGGCATGATGGTGCACATCTGTAATCCCAGCATTCAGGGGGCTGAGGCAGAAGGATTGCTGTGAGTTTGAGGCCATCCTGGGCTACATAGTGAGACCCCGTCTCAAAAAAAAACAAAAGAGCTGTGGTGTGGCATGGACGGGGGTATTCCACGTGCTGGGGGATCCTTCTGGATCTCAACCCGAGTTATTCCTAAAACATCCTGTTTGTGTCATTGAAGTGCTTTCAGCAGTCACTTTGTGTCACCACAACAAATAACTCACTATTAACAGTACCCCGGGACCCTTCAAAACTGAATGACAGATAACATTGTGTTGATCTTATCAACTTAACCCAGATGTTCCTCATTTTTAATTGTAATGAGTAAACAGATAATATCTACAGTTGGCAAGACAAGATTTTTTTTTTTTTTTTGTGGCACTGAGAATCAAACTCACAACCTCACCCCTGGCAGACAGGTGCTTAAGCCACTGAGCCAAACTCCCAGCCCTAGTTTTTTTGTTTTGTTTTGTTTTTGTTTTTGAGGCAGGGTCGCACTATGTAGCTAAGACCAGCCTTGTGCTCGAGTTGTAGCCCAAGCCGGTCTTGAACTCACAATGCTCCACCTACCTCAGCCTCCCGAGTGCTGGGATTAAAGGCATGTGCCACCATGCCCGGCAAGGCAAGAGATTTGTAAAACCGGCCTGGGGGTACATGCCTGTAATCCAAGCACTTGGGAGGCTGAGGCAGGAGGATTACCGTGAGTTTGAAACCAGCCTGGGCTAAATAGTGAGTTTAAATTCAGTCTGATTACAGAGAAAGACTGTCTCAAAAATTAAAAAGAACTTAAAAAACAGAGAGAGAAATATTTGTAAATATATTTTATATATATTCAAGGGGAAGCAGCAATAGAGCTTCTAACAGAAACTTAATAAAACTTCCAGGCGATGCGTGCGGAAGTGATATGGTGGGGGTGGGCGTGGATCAGAAGGGTGGTGGGGGATTTTTATTTCTCTTTTCAGACCCCTTTGTATAGTCTAGACTTTTAAACAGGTGCAATCATTACTTCCATAAAATAAAAGACAAGACATAGAACCTGGTGCACACACCTGTAATACCAGTACTTGGGAGGCTGATGCAGGAGGATCCTTATGAGTTCAAGGCCAGCCTGGGCCACAGAGTGAGACCCTGCCTCAAAACGAAACAAAACAAAACAAAACAAAATAGAAAAAAGAAGTGACATATAATTAAAAAAAAAATTCCTACTAATGAATATTCCTCAGTCTTTTGTAGCAATATGCAGTCAATAGAAAAAAATAAAAAATGAGGTGCATTTATACAAATTTTAAGAAAAGCAAGCTGCAGAATGATCTGGTTAGCAAGGGGCACTAACCCGGAGGCTGAGGCAGGAGGATCACCGAGAGATCATAGCCAGCCTGGACTACATAGCAAGAGCCTGTCACAAAACAAGACCAAAACAAAACAGAGTGACACGGTTAGGTTAATACTCTTTATTTCAAATAACATGTGGTGTGTGTGTGTGTGTGTGGGTGTAAGGACACACACACCTGGGCAGGGGTGAGAGGTGGAGAGGACAGTAAGACCTGATTACTTTGCACACCTCTGCGCATTATTTTCCAAACGTCCCTGGAACATTGCGCAGACAGCCTGCGAACTCCCTGCAGAAACCAGTCCGAGCACTTCCTGTTTGGTGCCTGCTCGTGTTTGTTTTCGCCGTGGAAGAGCCGGAGCGGGGCTGCATCGCGCGTGACCGTGCCGCGTGGGAGAGGCCGGCTCCCGCCCCGCGTGGGGCTGCTATTGTTGCCAAAGGGAAACGCGTGAGCTGAGTCACCGCAGTGACGGAGAGCCTGAGTCATGTTCCTCTGCGTGCTGTCAGTCTCCTTTTTCAGCTTGGCTTTGAGCGGATGTCGCCAAGGGCATGTGGGGTGTAAACGCGCAGATCCAGCTTCTGCTGCTGGTGACACGGGGTCTCCCTCACCCTTCAGGGGCCTGGGCGTAGGTCTGGACGAGGCCTGACCCTTGTTAGAACCCTGGTTACTTACTGAAGCTCAGTGACTTCGGATTATAATTACTCTGCAGGGTTATTAACAAACCCAAATGAGATAACCAAGGCGAACGCTTTTGAAAACTACAAGCTCTCACGAATGAATAGAAAGGATGATTGTTCTGTTTGTCCTGGGAACAAGATACTCACAGCCCGCTGACTCCAGGCTTGGAAACAGAGCTTCTCACCTTACTGCCCCTTCCTGCCCCTGGCAAACTGTGCCCTCTCTCTCTTCCCCCAAGAAGATTCTCCTGGCTGCACCACTTTGATTGTTTAATGTTGTTGCAGTGTCGTGCCAGGATTCACAGGCAAGCAGAGGAACTTGGAGGGAAATAGTTCCTTTTTCTTCCCCCTGCCCAGACTCATCTGTAGCAAGATCAAGTCATCTGTACCCTTTCTTCCTTTTCTGATTAGCTCCTATGAGCACATGGCCTGCATGGCGTATACTAAAGGGTTTCCCAGCTGTAGTGGTTTTCAAAGGTAGTCACCTGTTGTGACACTTGGTTCATGACCCCGGGGCTCTATTCCCACCCTTGGGATCTGGGTAGGGGGTGGTCCTCATACGCTGAGCAGCACAGCAGGGCTGAAGTGTCTGTTGTACTCAGGGGTTGCAAGGAGAACAATTACATACAGGACACAAAATTTATATTATTTTATGATGGTCACCCAGAGTTAAGTACTAGAAAGTACAGGAAATCTGTCCACAACACTAAAGACCTAGACAATCCAGCCAGGACACAGTAGTGTCCTGCATGAGTCCAGCTGAAGACCTAGATCCCATGACAGTGCCTCCCACTAGAGCTCACGACAAGGACTCATGCCAGTCTGTTTTACAGATTTGCATTGGGAAGGCCCAAAGGTCAGTGGTGGAAGCTAGAAAGTCTGTGCCAGTGGGGTGAAGGATCTGGGCTAGCAGGCTGAGGGTTCTACACTGGAACCAAGAAGTGACACTCAGAATAAGGTCCAGAGCCCCCCCCACCAAAAAGTACCACAGCCATCCTCAGGGACAGTGAGGTCTCGAGCTCCTCCGATGATAACAGCTGAGATCTTATCAAGAAGCCAGTGTGACAAGCTTCTCCTGGAGATTCAACAGCACACATCTTCCCCCCCAGAACCAGGAAGTGATGCTCAGTGTGAGCCCTAGAGCTCCCCCAAAGTGGACCACAGCCACTCTCAGCAGCAACAAGCCCCCAAGCTCCTTTGACAATGAGAACAGCCGAGTTCATACCAGGAAAGAAGCTGGACAAGCTCCTCCAGGAGGACCAACAACTCCCAACAATAGCACCCAGGAGAACCCACAATGCTACTCTTCCTCTCCACATTTCCTTTTTATGCTGGCAGCTTTCCTCGGAGGGGGCCATCCACACGCAGCACCATGCTGATTCAGTTCAGCTGGTGTTAAGTTGACCACCAGTTTTTAACCCCTAAGTGTCGCTATGTGATTTCAAAGTCAAGTCTCGGAAGACCCCGCAGCCTCCGCCCTGTCCCCTGGGTCCTCTGCCTGTGGCCCTGTAACGGCAGCCTCGCCCCACGCTGCGCTGGAGAGGCCTCGTGGAGGGGTCTGCTCAGCACCCCACTTAGTCCAGCGTTCCAGGAGGTGCCAGGAACTCGAGGGAAGCTGTCCTGGACCCTCCAGACTGCCACCCCCACTGCCAGGTGAGGGCCGGTGCCCCCCAGCGCCCCAGCAGAGCCCCGCTTAGGTTCCTGACCCACAGCGAGTGGGGTGACATGTCTCACAGCACCCGGAAACCAGGTCAGGATCCCCCTCGTCACCATATGGCTCAACTCTGGGGAACACTGAGTGTAATTTGGGGAACAGGTTACCTTCCTTGATGCTTCGTGTGGGCATTTAGGTATAAGAAAGCATTCCGGTCCTTGGCATTACAGACGCAGCCACACACCCACAGCCATGCACATGCATTTTTACCTGGTTCCGATTATTCTTCTTTATAATTTAATTGTATTTGTGTGTTCATTCTATTAGTAGCTTTGCAGTCTATTTTTTTTCCTTCTGCAGTCTGCTTTTATTTATTTATTTTTGAGACAGGGTCTCACTGTATAGTACAGATTGGCCTTGAGTTCACTATGGAGCCCAGGCTGGCCTGGACCTCTCAGTGATCCTCCTGCCTCAGCCTCCCAAGTGCTGGGATTACAAGCATGCGCCACCACACCTGACTTGCAGTGTGCTTTTCACAGCTATGTCATACTCTAGGTTCCATAGCAGGGCTAGCGTCCTTCTTCTTTTGGGTTTTAAGCCCTTGTCCCCCAAGTTTGGGGCGTTTCTGCATGGGCTTCTCCTCCTGGTTGGTGATTGCGTCCACATCTTCCTTGAGGCCTCTTCCTGCCATCAGGACAGGTTTTCCAGCTGAGTTCTGGCCATTCACACACACGTGATGTGATAACGTGCCACATCCAGGGTTGTCTGATGAAAGCACAAGTACTCTCCCTCTTTTATTTTAGTTTTTGAGGGGAGCAGGACGTTTTATAATGTAGATATAAGATCTCAGTAAGAAACCATGTAAAACGACAGAAATACCCGCCTTACACTGAGTCCAAAAAAAAAGGAGGGGGGTGTGTGGGACCCAGCATACACTGAAGGTGAATTTTAATTATAAAACATGAAAATGAATGAAACATTCATGCACTAAAAACAGTTCAGGTAAGCCGGGCGTAGTGGTGCACTCCTGTTATCCCAGCACTTGGGAGGCTGAGGCAGGAGGATCATTGCAAGTTTGAGACCAGCCTGGGTTATAAAGTGGGCTCAAGGTCAGCCTGAACTGCACAGCGAGACCCTGTCTCAAAAAGACAGAAAAACCCAAAAAACAAAAAACAAAAACAAAAAACAGTTAAGGCACACGTGAGTTCAAGCGGGGTTGAAACCCATTACCTATCCAGAAGGCCAGGACTAGCGGGGCCTGTCCTCCCTCTGGTCCCCTCCACACCTTGGGGTGCTGACCACTCCTGTCCTCTCATTTCTCCTCCTGCTGCTCCACCCGCCCACCCACACCCTCCAGCGCCCTCAGCAGCTAGGTGCCCGAGGCTGCACCCCTGCGCCCCTGCAGCCTGCACCCCCTTTGAGGCTCACTCTCCTCTCCTGGGCTTCGCCTGCCTCCCCTGATGCTCTTTGCAAAGATCCAACGATTCATTTTGTCCATCAAATATTTACCTAGCAGATTGGCAGGTAGCACGCAAAACAAGGAACAGATTCGGTTGGAAAACGTCAGGGCACAGCGGGAACCGAGCCTGGGGCACAGAGGCAAGGACAGAGTGTGGGCTGGGGGCTGGGGGCTGGGGCGAGGGCTGGGCTGGCTCTGAGCAGAGCCCTGGGCGGGGGCCTGGAAGGCCGGGGAGCAGCGCGGGTGGTGGAGGAGGGCGTTTCAGGCTGCGGGGGCTGCGATCAGAGTTAATTCAGAGGCTGCGACCGGTTTGGAGGCGGGTGCAGCTGGCTAGGCGCTTACATGGGCATCGGGCTACCGCTTTCCTACGTGAGGCTGAGGCCTGTGTGTCCTTGGAGGAGGCTGAAGCTGAGGACAGGCTCCGAAGAACTGCTTAAAAAAAGTAGGAAGTCGGAAAGCAGAGGTCCAAACAAGTCTCGGCCCGCGCGCTCCAGGCCGCGTTTCATCCCGCAGCTGGGCAGCGAGCGCTCTCCTTTCTGCCGTCCATGGAGCCTGGGTAAGAGGCGCAGGCCGGGCACAGCCCGCCAGTGCGCATTGCGTGGTTGAGTTGGATGCTGGTGCCAGACGAAGCGCTCTGCAAACTCAAGCAGGGGAGGTCGACACCGCCGTGTCCACCACTGGCGTCAGCGTGGAGACAGTTGACTATCAGAACATGTGTTTCGCTGCGAGAGACGTGGGCCGTCAAGATAAAATTAGCCCTCTCTGGAGCTATCGCTTCCAAGGTCTTATTTCTGTGGTAGATAGCAACGATCAGGGAAGAAGTCAGGGAGGAGCAAACTGCTGCAGGATGCGCTTCAGGGAGATAAGCGTCAAGATGCCACGCTGCTGACTGTGGTGAACAGGCCGGATCTGGCAAAGACTGTGGCCGCTGGAGCATGGTACACTCGAGCCACTCTGCTGCACGAGGAACGGCAGTGTAGGAAGCCCCAGCCTGGCTGTCAAGGGGCTTTTGAAATATTAAATGTGGCCGGGCATGGTGGTGCACACCTGTAATCCCAGCACTTGGGAGGCTGAGGCAGGAAGATCGCTGGGAGTTCAAGGCCAACCTGGGCTACAAAGTGAGCTCAAAGCCAGCCTGAACTGTCTCAAAAAGATTAAATAAATAAATAGTAAATGAAACTGGATGTCTAATCACAGACACATTTGATAGTATTGGCCTAGGCCTGTTGCAACATAATTAGTTTGCATTTTGGGTATTAAACAGTATCTGGGATTGGTTTGGGCAGACTGTTACAGCATTTAAACTGAATTTGTTGCCAATTACTGTTACTATTTTTACCAGGTACAATGTTGCTGTTTAGCAAAATACTTGGTTTTAAAGAAATTTTCTTTGGGGGAAGGAAGTGTCCTCTCTTTTAACTTTACTTCTTTGAAGCCTACATGCTGGACATAGTTATTGTGTCACCTTCAAATCGTTTTCAATGTTTTTTTCTTTTCTTTTCTTTTCTTTCCTTTTCTTTTTTTTTTTTTTTTTGAGCCCACCCAAAAGATGTTTTAAAGTTATCTCCTTGCTCTTTTACTGATTCCTTTACCATTCCCAGGACCAGCTGGTGATTTAAAAATGTAGCATTTCATTTGCATTTATTTCTACCCCTTGCCAAAAAGATTTTCTAATACTGCTTGTTCCAGCCGGGGAAGTGCTCCAAAACACTGCTTGGCTCTCGTGCACCGAGGAGCTGATTTCTTCCTCCGTTATCAACTCCTGGCTCCCACTGACCAAACCTGCTCTGGTGTGGTTTGGGTTTGATGACTGACTGCTGCTCACAGAGAATTCCTATCGAGGTGGTTTTTAGTCCTCAACAGATTGTCTTCTTTCCATGGTTCTTTTTTTACATTGCATGTTGCTCTTGGTATCAGCCTGACTCTTTGCCCAGGATATAATAGTGCTGCTGAGGTTTCGTTTATTTTTAAGTTTTTTAATCTTTTTTTTTTTTTGACAGGATCTGGCTCCTGAGCTTGCTATGTAGCCCAGGCTGATTGTGAACTCACAGCAATCCTCTTGCTTCAGCCTCCCAAGTGCTGGGATTGCAGGTGTGCGCCACCACACCTGGCAGTTTTATTGTTTATTGATGAACATATTTTCATTGAGTTTTTGGAAAACATCAAACACAACAATTTTTCTTTATATCCATTTAGAGTTATAAAATGATACAAAAAATAGAAAAGAAAGTCAGAACACACAATATCCAAAAGCCAAGGGAACACACGCCTGTAGTCCCAGCAGTCAGGCGGCTGAGGCAGGAGGATTGCTGTGAGTTTGAGGCCAGCCTGCACTACAAAATGTGTTCAAGGCCAGCCTGAACTCCGTAGTGAGTCCCTGTCTCAAAAAGATTAAAAAAAAAAAAAAAGCCAAGGGAAGTTGATATTACAAACAGTGTAAGTTCCATTAAGGCCTAATAAGGTGTGAACCAGGGTTCCACTTTCTCTGTTTTCAGGCTACTCTTTTTCAAGTCCTTTGGCTAAAGAGAAGATGTTGACGTTGAACCCAAGGCAAATGCACTACCACAAGCTACATTCCCAGCCCTTTCTATTTCTTGTTTTGAAACAGGGTCTTGCTAAATTGCCCAGTCTGGCATTGAACATATGATCCTTCCTGATTCAGCCTCTCAAGTAGCTGGGATTACACTGTACCCAGCATGAGAGGAGGTTCTTTCTTTCTTTCTTTCTTTCTTTCTTTCTTTCTTTCTTTCTGATACTGTGAATCAAACTCATGACCTTGTGCTTGCCAGGCAGGCACTGAGCTATATCCCCAGCAAGAGGAGATACTCGTGTGTGTGTGTTCTGTTGTTGTTTGGCTTATGATCACTGCCAGTTTGCTGTAGCACTTAGTCAATGGTATCTTTTTAAAGTTCTAAATCAATTTATGGAGGCATAATTTACACACAACAACATATACTCATTTCAAGTGTACCATCCTATGACTTCTAGACAATGCATGAAATTGCATAAATATTATCACAAGATACAGTACTCTTTCACTGTCAAAATTTTCCTTAAGGTGTTCACACTACCTGGCCAAGTATGGTCAGCACACCTGTAATCCTGACACTCAGGAGGCTAAAGCAGGAGGATCGTGTCAAGTCTGAGGACAGCCTGGGCTATGTAGTGATTCAAGGCCAGCTTGAACTGCAAAGTGAGACCTTGTCTCAAGACAACGTCAACAGCAATAAAAACAATAACATTAACACAACAATAACAAAAAGACTTAAAGCTATAAAGATCACAGATAAAGACACTAGAGAAAGGCTTTGTTATGGTTTGTGTCCAGCCGTCCCCAAACCTCCCATGCTCATAGGTAGCTGGATCCAGACTGCGTGAAGCTGGGATTGATTCACAGTGCAGTGCTGGGATCAAGGGCACTAGGATTAAGGGTGTGAGTGCTACTGCCCTAAGTAGGCTGGATAAGATATAAGGGACAGAAAGAGCAATGATTGTCCCTTGTTGCTTTGCTACCTTATGCCCACCATGGACTGCTTCTCCTCTGCGATGCCACCCTGCCTCACCACCCTGCCTTGGAACCAGTCTCTCTCTTTTTTTTTTAAACAGAAGAAAAGTAAGAAATTAAAGTAAAACAGAATTTCACAACAGGCCAATAGGAGAGTAGCAATAATCAGCACAATTGCATATTGTTATATTCCAGCAGTTGTTTAGAGTATAAGATATAAACATGAAACATTGTCCAGAAAATTATTAGCACAAAACTTTCCCCTCAATGAATCAAGAGAAACCAGCTTTCTGACTATCTTTTGTTGTTGTTGTTATGACTGGTCTATTATTTTCAAAAAAGGAACCAGTCTATTTGGACTAAAACCTCTACAAACTGTGAGTTAAATAAACCTTTCCTCCTTTGGGCATTGGGTATTTTGTCTCAGGAATGAGAATAAAAGTAAGACAGGCTTTCTGACATTAGATTTAGCAATGATTTCTTAAACAACTCAAAAAGCATGGGCACTAAAAGCATAACATAGACAAATTGGACTTCACCAAAATTACAGACTTTTATGTATCAGGGGTTGCTATCAACTGAGCAAAAAGGCAGACTCATGAGTGGGGTAAAAATATTTGCAAGTCATATCTCTGATGAGGGTTTTATATTCAGAATATATGAAGAACTCTTACAATTCAACAACAGAAATAACCCAATTAAAATGTGGGCAAAGGATTCGAATAGCTATTTCTCCTAAGAAGATGTGCAAATGCCCAGTAATCACATGAAAAGAGCTCAACAAAATGGCGATCAGGAAAATGCAAATCAACATCACCAAGAGGTAGCCCCTGATAGACGTTGGGAAGGCTGTCCTAAAAAACCACGCACACACAAATGCTGGCAAAGACGTCGAGAAACAGGAGCACTTGTGGATTGACGATGAGAGTGTGGAATGGTATAGCTGTTGTGGAATATGGTTTGGCAACTTCTCAAAAGATTCAGTATAAAATTACCACGTGATCCAGCTGTTACCGGGTTCAGATTAGCAAAGTGAAAGCAAAGACTTGAACAGATATTTGTATATCTCTGTTCGTAGAGCATTATTTACAGTAGCCCAAAGGAGGCCACGACCTAGCATTCTTCAGTGGATGGATAGATAAACAGCAGGTAGGGTGTACCTACTGTGGAACATTATTCAGCCCTCAAAGGCAAGGAAATCCTAACACCTGCTACCACATGGGCAACCCTCAAGACCTATGCTGAGTGAAACAAGTTAATCACAAGCACAAATACCATATGGTTCTGCAGTGGAGCCTGGGCTTTTCAACTCAATTTGTTCACAAGGGCTGGTTGTAACTCAAGTTGGTTGTAAATCGAAAATTATTTTTCCCATAAGAAATAATGGGAAGCCCATAACCCATTCTGAACCTCCCGACGCACCCCTTAACTACTAACATTTTCATAATAAAATAGATTGTTTAATGTGTGTAATTTACCAGAAACACCAATACTTTTCCTAGTGTATTCACCAAGAAGTTATAAAATGTGCCTGGTTTACCAGAACTGACAATTTCATACTGTGCTCACCATTCAAGCTGACATCTCTGGCTTGCAGGAAGGGAGGATGAAGGGGAAGGTGGTTATTGTGTGGCCCTCGAATTGGGACTTAAAGAGAAATTCCTCTCGAACCCTCCCCCCCCATAGCTGTCACTTCTTGTTTTGGTCCAGGTAAGGTGGGCGACTACGTCCTGTGAACAGAGCTGATGTCCGCTCGTTCTTGCAGGATTCACGAGGCTCTGTCCTCTTTCAAGGCTAAGTTATTAATCACTCTTCTCATTTCTGTTCCCTTGTCCCCCTCCTCCATTTCTAAAGACCAATGCCCTCAGCCAGATGCACAAAACTAGCACCTTTTTTTTGTTCTAATGCCCAGCACTTTGGACGTGAGTTCAGCTGGGTTGATGTTCATCGGAAATCCGGGAAATAAATCCTCCTTTTCCCCATTGGTCTCTCTGATCTCTTGGATTCTGCAACACCTTAAGAATATCAAGAATCTGGCTCTCTGGTGTCTTTTCTCTCCTTGGAGAGTCTGTAGCCACTACGACCTACTTCTGGGTCACTAGGTCTCAATTTTTTCAGAACTAAAAACTGATCTAAAGCTGGGTATTGTGGTGCATGCATGTAATCCCAGCACTCAAGAGGCTGAGGCAGGAGGATTGCTGTGAGTTCAAGGCCAGCCTGAACTGTATAGTGAGACCCTATCTCAAAAAAGACAAAAAACAAAAATGAAACTGGTCTGAGGTTGTTTCTGTCTTTTCTTTTCTTTTTCTTTCTTTCTTTTTTTTTTGTCTTTTTGAGACAGGGTCTTGCTATGCAGTTCGGGCCAGACTTGAGCTCTATTTGTAGCCCAGGCTGGTCTCGAACTTGCAGCCATTCACCTGCCTCAATCTCCCGAGTGCTGGGATTACAGGTGTGAACCACCACGCCTAGCATTCTGTCTTTCAACACTATTCTTTTCGACTGTGATTGCTTTCTTTCCCTTCCCTTCCTGTCTTAGCTTCTTTTCTAGCTTTCGGGGGTAGGGAGCGGAATTTTGATAGCAGTAATTATAGTGATTATATAAATACTGACCGAAATCATGTCCCCAGATATGCACATCTGGGCTCAGGCTGACATTTAGGCTTCCATATGTTTTTCTGGCATCGAGAGTCTTCATTTGCAACTGCACAAGTGGCCAGCATTTGGGTCAGAACTCAAGACTTTGGTCATAAGTTAAACCTAAAAGTCCAGTCCTAACCCACATTGTTCGCATGTCAGTGACTCGAGGGTCCACTGTTATTTTCATAACTATGGGACACGTGCTGTAGTCAAATCCATAGAGACACGAAACAGAATGGTAGTTACCAGTGCTGGGGGGAGGGGAATGGGAAGTTAGCGGCTACGGGTACAGTTTCAGCTGGGGGAGACGGAAAGTGCTGGTGATGGGTGGTCCTGATGTGTGAAGTCGGTAATACTATGCTGTGTGTATTTTGCCACAATAAAAGGATACATAAATACCCCAACATTTCCTTGTGCCTGATTAGTCAGTGCCCTTCCCTCCAAGCTCTGGCAGGCACGATTTGCTTCCTGTCACACAGATGAGTTTCACCGGTCTTCAGCTGCGTGTGGATGGAATCACACACCACGTGCCTGTCTCCTGTCAGGCATCATGAACCGGAAAACTTCCTGCGTTCTGTGTGCTAGCGATTGATGCTTCTATGTTGCGCAGTAGCCCGCTGGGTGAGTGGGCTATAGTTTGTCTATTTCTTCTCCTCTTGCGGGATATTTGGGTTGGGTGGATCTGAAGCATGCCTCCTGATGCCTAACTTTTACAACAATTAGGGCTACCGATTTAAGTAGTAGAGCAGAGATGGAGGGAGGGACAGAGAGAATAAATGACCAAGGAAACATTGGAGACCTCCTAGTGTGACTAATAAATCCAGCCTTAAAATTTGCTTAACGTGGACCTGTCTGGCAAGCATGAGGTCCTGAGTTCAATTCCTGGCACAAGAAAAATTTCTTTCTTTCTTTTTTTTTTTTTTTTTTTTTTGCTTAATGTGGGTAATATAGTATAAGCTGGAGGACTACTGATTTCTCCTTAAATTCTTCCCATGAGTCCATGTTCTCCTTCCCTGTCATCTTCCTCCCTTAAATAGGGAAGGAAACAGCTGCTCTAAAGGGCTTGGGACAGAAAGAATTCTAAACAGGTGAGATTCCTAGGTACTTGAAACAGTCACTGGCTTTAATTAGCCTGGCACAAGTCAGAAATAGGAATCATGTTGTTAAGCCCAAGTGACTTTTATTTTTCATTTATTTACTTATTGAGACAGAGTTTTGCTATGCAGTCCAGGCCAGTCTTGCACTCACTATGTAGCCGAGCCTGGCCTCGAACTCATGGTGATCTTCCTGCCTCAGCCTCCCGAGTGCTGGGATTACAGGAGCTTGCTGCCATCCCCTAGGGGTCCAAGTGACTTTGAAGGAGTCCTGGCTGAGGGAGGAAAGGCGAGGTCGTCCTGCAGGGAGAAGATGGAACCCCACACAGCCAGGGCCTCGGGAGAGAGGCCCACCACAAGGGTGCCCCAACTCTGTTTCACATTCCTTCATCCTCTCTCTCCTCCCCCACTCAGCAGCTACGTTTTGTTTCAGCGGTGTCTACTGTTGTCTCCCTGGCCTTTCCCTCTCCCAGTGCACTGGCATTCTGCTGTAAGTGGAGAGGAGGCTCATGGTTTCAGATGCAACTGCTGGAAGCCAGCAGCCCTGATGCTTTGGGCGGAATCTGACCGTCGCTCCCTTCTCCCAAGGGTTTCCCAGAATCCTCTGCGGCTGGGGATGCCATCCAGAGCCAGTGTGAGAATTGTGTGTGCACCTCCAGGTCATGGCCTGAAGAGGGCTACCTTTCCCTCCAACGCTTCCCACCCTCCCGCTGCCTTTCTCGCCACCTGCTGGGGCAACTCTGGGGCCCACGGAAGGAGGGCGCCTCCCAGAGGGAGCCGGTGTCTGGAAAGAGACTATTTTGTTTGATCCACTGAATCTTGGTTTTTGTTATAACAGCTAAATGTATACTCTGCCTGCCAGAAGTCCTATCGTGGGCAAGACACTGAGCGAGGCAATGAACCTCCAAGGATGAGTGACGTCAGCCCAGGAGGGTGGCACACACCTGTAATCCCTGCTACACGCGAGGTCGAGGCAGAAGGGTCACAAAATCAAGGCCACCCTGAGCAACTGTCTCAAAAACAAAAA
>RJWM01031089.1:0-22785 GCA_004363535.1 Dasyprocta punctata
CACCAGGTGTCACTGGCCTCAGCCCAGGGAAATGGACCCGGAAGAGCAGCTCCTGGGAGCGCCCTGTTTGAGGAAAACCTCCACCACCGGCTAAAACTCCTTCAGAAGGCGAGCGGCATACTATGAGGGTGGGGTGTGGGGAATCGGGATCCCCACACTTAGGTGGTCGTGCCAAGCGCGCCTCCACCTTATTTGCCCACAGCTATCAAAATGGGGACCACGGCTGGGCCTAGAAAGGCCAGACGTTCATACAACAAAGACACCCAGGCTCCCAGACACCGTGGAGGCCCACCAGTGCTTGTGCGTCACTTCACGGGCTGTCTGGACAGAAGAGCCGGCCAGTGACACAGCACCGTGCACTGACCCTTGGGAATGACAGGACAGCTTCTGTCCCCATCAGCTACACGGGGTGATGAGCACTTGAACCCGGCCGGGAGACTCAGGAGAGAACTGGGTACTGCAGTTTAATTTGGTGTAGTCCTCTCCAGGGCCTGGCAGGCGCAGCACGGATTTAGCAAGAGCTCCAGGACCTGTCGCTAACTGCAGAAAAGCCCAGGGCAGGCAGAGCTGTGGGGACCTGCTGCGGCTGTGTCTGAGGACATAAGCACCCTGGGGACAGAGACCCAGGAAACCCACCTAGGCCTCGGGGCCCCGGTGCTGTGTAACATGTATCCCAACACTTCGGGGCCTAAGACCACCACCGTTTGCCCGTGGTCCTGTGGGTCTGGACCTCGGACGGGGCGCAGGGGCACAGCCTGTCTCTGCCCTGCTTCTGGCGGCTGCTCCCGGGTGTCCACAGTGACTTCTTCGCACCTGCGTGCAGTCCCTCGGCCAGGCCGCCCGAGTGGCCGCTGGCTGGCGAATCGTACAACTGCAGATTTAGCTCTGGAGTCCCCCGCGTGGCCTCCGCACCCGTGGCCTCTGGTGGCCCAGGCTGGCTCTCTGGGTGTCCCTTCCAGCTCGCCTCTGTCGCGGTCTCGCTGCGTGTGGCCTCCCTAGCGTGCACTGCTTACCTGGCAGCTGGGGTCGCCCGGGGACAGAAGGGGAGGCCGCTAGGCCTTCTTAGGCTTAAGCCCAAGAGTGACGCCAGCAGCTCCCTGTCCCAGACTGACCGGGTGCGGGGAGGGAGCTGAGAGCGCGCGCAGGGTGGCTGGGTGGGGGCCAGGTGGGGAACACCCACGCCTCCGTGGCCGCGCCTTCTCAGGGCCAGGGTTACCTTACTGTCCGAGTCTGGAAAACCACGCACGGCAGGGTCCCGCCTCCACACCCTGCGAAGCGGGTCCCCTGCCCTTGACACCCCTCCTCGAGACGCCGCAGCCCCATGGAGATGCCCAGAGAGACCTCCCTGATACCAAGGATGCCACCCCTTCTGCAGGTGGCGGCGTGCGACCTCCCTGCCTCCGCCCCGCCCCCCACACGCACTGGAACAGGTGCTGCCCAGGTGTTCCGTGATTGGAGCCCAACCGCCCCCCACCTTCCCCGCGCAGCTGCCAGCTCCGGCACCTGCAGTGGCACTTCCCAGAATCGCCGCTGGGTGGCGATAGCTCCTGCCTAGACTTCTGCAACCGCGGCCCAAGATCACCACCGTCATTGGCAGCACTTCGCAATCCCACCGCCTCCCGCCCCCTGCGCATGCGCGCCCATCACCTGAAGGGCGCCACCGCGGGGGCGGGGCGGGGCGGGGCGGGGCGGGGCGACTGGAGCTTGTGCCGGCCCAGCCCTGAGGGCAGCTGGGGCTCTGCTTGTGGGCACTGGCAGCTGCCTAGCCCTGCACTCGGAGACAGACATTCTATTGTCTTTTTTTTTTTTTAGGGTATTGTTATTTTCTCCAAATTTTTATTGTTAGGAGTACATGTTTGCATTAATGATTTCACTCATCCAGTGCGTCGGTGCCTGTCCGTAAGTTCTCAGTTCTTTGTCCTTCCCTCCCTCGTCCCTCCGCCTCTGGATGTTGTATTTTGTCTGTGTCCCTGAAAAATAATGAGGGCGACAAAAAAAAAAAGTGCTGGAAGTGGTGTCACACGCCTGTAATCCCAGCACTGGGGAGGCTGAGGCAGGAGGATCGTTGCAAATTGGAGACCAGCCTGAACTGCGTAATGAGAACCTGTCTCAAAAAGACAAAAAAAAAACCCTTGAGGCCTATTTTGTGGCATGATCGAGTAACTTGTATGAAGGGTTTTGTGCGTGGGTCCAAACCCTTGGCTCTGCAGCCGGAGTCAAACCCACGCACGCTCGGGGCCCCTGTGGTCCCTGCTGTGAGCACGACGCCCCGCCCCCAGCCCCTGCCCTGCCTCCCTGTCCTGGAGGCACCCTTGCGGATCCCTTTGACCTAAAAATGAACCCTGAGCTCAGGGGTACTCAATTTGACAAGTACCCCTAGGGTGCGCTGCAGAAAGCCTGCCCCTTCTGCCTTGATAGCTGTGTTCAGGGATTTTTATGTCCTGTGACCCCACCACCCCGGCACAACCTACCTTTTAAATATTATTTTATTTTATTTTATTTTTACTTTAAACAAAAGGAAAACAAGAAATCAAAACATAACAATTTCACCCAAACCAACAAAACAGCAACAATCATCAGCATATTGGATATTCCCAAAAATTACTTAAGACACAAAAAACAGACATGAAACATTATCTGATTGTTAACACAATTGTTTTCAAATGAACATTTCACATTAAAAGTAAAATCTGAAGGTGACCCTGAAAAAATTACATTTTACTCAAAATTATTTTTCTCTGTCACAATTAATTTTTTATATACATAGATTTTGTTTCAGATGACATGATACTCTACCCAGAGGATCCCAAGAACTCCACACCTGTCTTTTTGTGACAACAATGTATTGAGGTCTCCCAATACAGTTGTATTAAGGCTTACTTGATTTTTCATGTTGAGTAATAATTGTTTTATATAACTGGCTGAACTAGTATTTGTTGCATTATTATCTCTTACTCTTAAATTGTTCCCTTACCTTCTTTGTCTCTCTTAATCAGTCTTGGCTTAAAATTAACTTTATCTGCAAATAGAATAGCCCCCTCTGCTTTTGTCTGGACTCCCGTTGCATGGAGTATTGTTTTCCATCCTTTAACTTTCAGTCTATGAGTATCATTTTAAATTAAATGTGTTTCTTGTATACAGCATATTGTTAGATCTTGCTTCTTGATCCATTCTGCCATTAGTCTTTTGACTAATAAATTAAGACCATTAACATTGATGGTTAAAACTGATACTTACTGACTTATCTTTATCCTGTTGTTTTCTTTTTTTCCCGGTGGATTCCTTCTACTGGGGTTCATGGAGCTGTAATACTTATCATCCCTTTCTAAAATGTCCTTCAAAATATTTTGGAGTGCTGGTTTAGTGGTCATTTAAATATTATTTTAATTTTGCAATAATTTCACTTACTGAAAAGTTAAAGATAATGCAAGTATTCTCTACAATCCCAAATGCTATCATTCTATACACTAAACATCTCTCCCCTGTATCTCAAATTAATGCCAACCCTGTATCATTGTCTAATCCATGGCTCTGATTCAGATATCATGTGTCCCCGTGACGTCCTCTAAAGGCCCTCGATATGACCCACTTGCATTTGGCTGCTGTGTCCCTTAGTGCCCTGAAGTGTGAGCAGTTTCTCCTCCTTTTTCATTTGTCACTTTGACACTTGGGGAAAGGACCCTGTCCTCAGTTTCAGTCTGCCTGAAGATTCCCAGGCTGTCCCCTTCACTGAGACCCACAAAAGTGACACTGTCCTGCCCATGTCAGGGGAGGAGTCACGGGAGACCTTGAGTCCCCTGTTGAGAAGTGAACACTGATGACTTGGTCAAGATGACTTCTGTCCAGCTTCACAGTGAGAAGTGATTGTTCTCTTTGTAATAAATAAATTCCTTGTGGAGAGAGATTTGAGACCATTTAACTGGTTTTGCCTCCTCTTTCACTCACTAACTTACCGGTCTAGGATGCTCACCTTAATCAATCGATCTATTGCTGTGTAAGATCACCCCGAAGTTTAGCAGCATAAAACAATAATGATCCATTTTCTCACTATTTTTGTGGGCCAGGAATTTGGGACCAACTTGGTTTACAGACTCTCAAACGGTGACAATCTAGATGTCACCTGGGTCCACAGTTTTATGAAAGTTGAGCCGGGCCTGGAGAAGTACCGTCTCACAGAAATACAACGTGAGCTGTAAACGCAAATCACACATTTAGTTTTTGTTTTTCTTGTCTTTTTAGGGACAGGGTCTCACTATGCAATTCAGGCTGGCCTTAAGCTCACTTTGTAGCCCAGGCTGATCTCTAACTCACAATAATCCTCCTGCCTCAGCCTCCTGAGTGCTGAGATTACAGGTGTGTGCCACCACGCCCAGCTTCACACATTTAATTTTAAATTTTCCAGCAGCTACATAAAGATGCAAGTAAAGCCAGGCATGGTGGCATATACCTATAATCCCAGCATTTGGGAGACTGAGGCAGGAGAATCATGAATTTGAGGCCAGATTGAATTACATAGCAAGACTTTGTCTCAAATAAAATAAAAAGCCAGGTGTGGTGGCACACACCTGTAATTCCATGTAGCCTCAGCACTCAGAGGCTGAAGCAGGAGGATCGAAAATTCAAGCCTGGCCTGAGAATTTAGCAAGACTGAAATAAATGGGCTGGTGATACAGCTCAATGCAAAGGCCCTGGGTTCAATCCCCCCAGTACTGAAAACAAACAAAAAGATACATATGGGTAATATATATTTTTTTATTAGCCTGATACAGTATATCTAAATTCCTTTCTTGAACTGGGGATATAGCTCAGGAGCATAGCACCTACCTGGTAAGCACAGGGTCCTGAGTTTGATTTCCTGTACCAAAAAAAAAAAAAAAAAAATTCCTTTCCTGCCACCCATATGTGGTGATATTCCTGAGATTTCTCCGCCTTTCTGTGCGCTGTTGCTGGAATCCAGCGCGGCTTCCACGTGACAGTACAGACTCGCTGCTCTGTGGACACCCAGGAGCCACATGTGGCTGTGTCATCCAGATGTGGAGGACGGCTCAATGCTGGGGCCACTCCACAGCTCCTTCCCTCACCACAGGGCCTCCTGGTGGGGCTGCTCGAGTGTCAGCCTGGCCAGGACACTGTGTCCCCAAGCACAGTCCCAGAGGGGCAGCAGAGGGAAGAACAAGGTTGGTTATGACAGCGTCAGCCACTATGTCACTTGACCTTGTTTGGTCTCCAAGGCCACCTCTCCCCAAGGGACAGGAATCAGACTCCACTCTTTGAACTGAAGAATGCCGAAGAACCCGTGGGCATATTTTAAAATGTGTTTATGCATGTATTGTGCAGCACAGACTCGGGATTCTCTATTTCCCAGGTGAGAAGCCCATTGCTACCCTTCAACTGGATTCCCATCCACCCAGATCTGACCGGTGTGGCTGTTCAGGGCTCAGTTTTTACTTGTCTTCCCCTGGCTCCAGCTTCTTACTGGAGAACGGCATTCTGAAACCAAAATCTGGGTGCTGTCCAACTTTCTTATCTTTACCAGCCTGGTAGGTGTAAAGTGGCAGTTCATGGGGTGTAGTCTGCATTTATTTCCTGTCACTACTCAGGCGTTAGCACCCCCTTCCTCTGTGTGCGGTTTTCTTCTGCAAATAGCTCTTCTCATTCACTGCCTCCTTCCACTGCGGCTGCTGTCCTTTCTGTTGGTGTTTCTTTCTTTACACTTGTTTTAAGACAGGGTCCCGCTATGTAGTCCAGGTTGGATTTGAACGCACAGAGATCCTCCTGCCCCAGCCTCCCGGTGCTGGAACCACAGGCGTGCATCACCACACCCAGCCTCTTTGTTTCTTTTCACAGTTTTCTGTCTGTCCTGGCAGGAGTTTCTTGTATGCATCGTAGGCACTGTAGTGCTGTCACACTCTGACATCTGTCTGTTAAGTTTGTCCACGGTCTCCTTCACTATCCAGAATGTTATTTGATTGTCAAAACTGTTTGCTTGCTTGTTCGTTTGTTTGTTTGTTTTTGCCTTTAATACATCTGTGGGTTTTTTTAATTGTGATAACATTTAAATAACAAAATCAGCCATTCGTAAGTGAATTAGTTCAGCAGCAGTGAGGGCAGTCACAGTGCTGTGTGACCATCACCACCAGAGCCATCCAGCTCCCCTGGCACTGCCCCTGTCAATACCCAGCCCCGGGCAGCCTCTGAAGTCCTCGGCCCCTGCGAACCCGGCTGCTCTGGCTCCACCCCATGAGAGGAGTCGGGCACCGCTAGTCCTTAGCATCTGACGCATCTCCGGGGCTGCTCTAAGCTGCAGTGCGCGTCACATTGCGCGTCTCGCTAGGGCTGGGGATGCCCCAGGACGTGGATGCTGCCTCTGCCGGGGGACTGTGCCGTGTTCACCCTGGCTGCTGTGAGCACCGCTGCGCGAGCACAGCTGTGCAAACACCTGTCTGCAGCCGTCTGGGATTTGCACTTAGAGGTGCGGCTGCTGGGCTCTAGGCCGCCTCAGTGTTTCCACTCACTCTCCCGCCAGCAGTGTGCAAGGGCTCAGCCCCCACACTCTCACCAACACCTGTCACCTTCTGGTTTTTTCTTTATTTTTAAATAATCACCACCCTCCTGAGTGTGACATGGTGACAGTGATGCTGACCTTGTTGGCCATTCATGCATCTTTTGAGAAAAAATGTCTATTTAAGCCCTTTGCCCATTTTTGAACTGCATTAACACTTATGCTTTTAAAGCCTGCTTTAAGAAATCCCTTCTTGCGAGGGATGGTGGCACCACCTGTAATTTGGCACTCTGGGAGGCTGAGGCAGGAGGATCCCAGCCTGGGCAACTTAGCAATTTAGTGAGACCCTGTCTCAAAATAAAAAATAAGGACTGAGGATGTAGCTCAATCCACACTACTGATAGAAAAAAAAGTTCCATCTTCCCTTGGTCAAGAAGGTATTTTCCGGCTTTTCTCCCACTAATTTGTAGGAAGAGGGAAGAGGGTGTGTCTGTTACTTTTCTCATTGCTCAGACAAAATACCCTACATTAAAATTAAAGAGGGAAAAGTTTAGCTCACAGTTTGTGGAGGTTTCAGTCCATACTTGACTGGCTCCAAGGCAGAATGGCACACGGCAGAGGGCAACAGTTCATGGCAGCAGAAAACAGCACAAGCAACAAGAGCAAAAAGGGAGGAGGGAGCCTCTCTCCCTCCCTTATATCATAAGCCAGGTCCCCCCTTCCCCAGGGGGGATGCAGCACTCACACCACCAATCCCAGCGCTAGACAATGAACCAATCACAAACTCTGGATTCAGCCGCCTCCAAGAGACCAGCCTCCCATAACTTCATGAGCCTTTGCAGGACATCCAGATATAAACCGTAACAAAAGTTTCACTTTCTCCCTATGATATTTATCATTTTTACCTCTGGAGTATATGATTCAGTGGCAATGATTACATTCATGAAGTTGTGTGGCCATCACTGTTATCTATTTTTTTTATGGTGAAAGATTTTTTCTTTAATTTACAAAGAATCTACATAAAAATCAATAGAACAGACAAACAGGTTTAGTAAGGTCATGGTACAAGGTCACACAGTCATATACAGAAATCTAGTGCTGGCCTAATATACAAACAAAAGTAAAATTGTAAAGACACAAGTTACAACATCACAAAAAAGCTTAAAGCAACATCACTGTATAAATCTACCAAAATACATTATCTGTACCCTAAAAACTATAAAAGCTGATCAAAAGTACTCAGATACAACCTAAATAAGTGGAGAGAGACTATGTATGCCATCACTACTATCTAAACCCAAACCTGGCAGGCACGAGGTTGTGAGTTCAATCCCCGGTACCAAAGCATAAAGAAATAAATAAAATAAAATAAAATAAACCCAAAACCTTTCGTCATAACCCATGGAAACAGCCCCCAGCCCTGCCAGCCCCTGGCAGCTCGTCTCCTCCCTTCTGTCACTGTGGCCTCTGTGTCTGGCTCCTTCCCCTTGGCATAATGTGTTCCAGCCACATCCATGCCATAGCACAGGTCAGAATGTCATTCCTACCATAGGACAAAACGAGGCGCACACCTGTAATTTCAACTATTTGAGAGGCTGAGGCAGGAGGATTGCTTGAACCCCACAGTTGGAGCCCAGGTGCTGAGGCTTACATGCTTAACATGGTTTAACCAGGAAACAAATCACTGTGCTTTGACACGGTGGGACAGACATTCCCACAGGGACCTGGACACAGGGACGGGGCAGGGACCCAGAAGCACAGGAATGGGGTTTCTGGGAAGAAACTCAGAGAAATTCACAGCAGCCAAAGACACAGCGGCCTCACAGCCAGAATGACAGCAAGGAGTGGCCCCGCCACAGCCCAGGCCCTGCCATGTGTCCTCGGGGGCCTGCGCTGCAGGAACCCAGGATGGAGATGCAGCCCAGGGCGCAGGAGAGCGGGGGGCTCCAGCCTGGCCTCCTCGGCCTCGGCCTCCCGTGCTCCTGGGCAGGTGGGAGATCAGCTGCCCGCAGAGGCCTGGGGTTCAAAACAGGGCGGGGAGGCCAGACCCGGCTTC
The DNA here is from genome assembly GCA_004363535.1 of Dasyprocta punctata. Taxonomy (NCBI): domain Eukaryota; kingdom Metazoa; phylum Chordata; class Mammalia; order Rodentia; family Dasyproctidae; genus Dasyprocta; species Dasyprocta punctata. The sequence continues at coordinate 8,559 of RJWM01031089.1, forward strand.
CCAGGCCCACTTCCCACTGGGAAGCCCCACTGTGATTCCAGCCCCGGCTCCTGGGACCCAGTGATGCCACAGATGGCCCATGTGGGGACAGCTCCAGCCCCGCCCTGTCCTGAGCCCCTCACTGTCCCAGCTCTGCCCAGGTGATTCCGATGACCTCTTCGGTCTGGACGCCCACGGGGGACTCCAGATCCTGAACAGCAGGAGCTCAGGACTGACCAGGGCCAAAGGGCCAAGGACAGCAGACTCCGCTGAGCTGACTGTAAGCACGTCCAAGTGCATATCACCCTGTTGGCCAGCTCCAGGTGCCGTGACAACAGGGGAGGGAGGGTAAAAATGCCACTAAAGGGTTTTCTCACTTTTCCTGCCACTGCAAGTCCAAGATAGAGGTGTCAGCGGTGGGCTGCTCCCCTGAGGCCTCCCCCATAGCTGAAGGTGTCCACCTCTTCCCATGTTTTCTGGTCACCCCTCTGTTGTGCCTTAGTCCCCATTTCCTCTTCCTTAGGAGGACACGTCATATTGGATTAAAGTCCACCCAGATGGCCACGTTTTTACCCAGTTGCCTTGGCAATGTCCTGAGCTCCAAATAGTCACACTCTGAGGTGGTGGTGAGAAGGAATGCAGCACACGGAGGAACCCAACCCTTCCCCCCGAGCCAGGAGAAGCCGCATCAGCTGGGGGAGAACCAGGAAGCCACACTCCCCTGCCCCCTGCCCAAGAGCCAGCTGGCATACCGACCAGGAGAGAAAAAGGGCATCCCCACACACACTAAGCAACTGGCTGATTTGGAGGAACACAGGCTGAGATGATAGCAACTGAGGTAAAGAAACAATTTAATGCTTGTATTGGTTGATTGACTTTGCAGGCCTAAAGCTGATAGTCTGAGCATCTATTTAGAAGATAAAAATAGGCATGATGGTAGTCACTGCTGATTCCCTGTTTTCTTGAAGTCTTGTATCCTTTTCACTGTTTTGTTTTGATTTTATTCCATTTTGTTTTGTTTGATTTGATTATGCCTGATGGTATGAGCAGCTCTTTTGAAGATAACAATATATATTATGGTAGCCATTGTTGGTTTCCTGTTATCTTGTTTTGAAGTCCTGTATCACTTTCAGGTGTTTTGTTTTGATTGGTTTCATTCTGTTGTACTTTGGTTTTATTCTCTTTAAAAGAAAAAAGAAATACTCCTAGAAATAAACCCACAGTCATTTGATTAAAAAAAAAAAAAGGAATTCAGCATGCAAAGTTCAGGGCCCACTGGTGTTTTGTTTTGGGAGAGTTTTTTAACCATGCGGGGAGTTGAATCTAGGGCCTCACACATACTAGGCAGGTGCTCTAACACACAGCTGGCTCTGAGCCTTGTTTCTAACAGGGCCTCTCTCCACACAATCTCCACTACTGTTCTACTGAACTTTTCAGTGTCGTCCACACCTGCAGTGATCTCCTACGCATGCTTTTGGTTTAGTAGCACACACACACACACACACACACACACACACGCTGCACTGGAAGCTCCTGGAGGGCGGAGCCCAGGCCCGCTAACCACAGCGCCTCAAGATTCCCAGCACCCATGGACATCGTCCGTCCTCCATAAATGATCAGGCTAATGGATTCTTCCCCGTAGCCCTCACCAGGCATCTGCAAGGCGGCCCCAGAGCTTCACTACCTACAGCAAAGGATGAGGCTCTGAGAAATTCCCGGATCTACCCAGCCAGGAAGTGGTGGCTGGATTTCAATCCCAGGCCTGTGCCTTTAACTTCCTTCCCCAGGCCACCTCCTTCCAAAGCTCTCCTGCTCCGTGGCTTCCTAAACTACCCACAGCCGCCTGATGGGCTCCTTCTGGAAATGCCCCCACCCCTCGCCAAACTGCGCTGCAGTATCACTTGGCACCAGCAGGTGTCACCAGAGAACCCCTGCTGCCGCCCAGAGCGGGATTGTGCCAAAACGGGTTTAATCCGTTTTGAAGAAAGTTTCCAAACTCTCGTTCCACAAACGAAGCTGCAGGTGTATCCTTGCCCCTGTATTCATGGGCTATGAAAATGGACTTCAAGAAATGGAGTCGTAAAGGCAAAAAAAAAATAATTAAATTGCAGGTGTGGTGGTGCATGCCTATGATTCCTCCACTCTGGAAGGCTGAGGCAGGAGAATTATAAATCCAGCCTGAGCAGTTTAGCAACTTAATGAGATCCTGTCTCAAAAACAAACAAAAACTCTTTTTCGGTACTGGGGATCGAACTCACAACCTCACACCTGCCAGGCAGGCATTTAAGCCACTGAGCCAAACTCCCAGCTCTAACATTTTTTTAATTAAAGGGCTAGGTATGTAGCTCAGTACCAAGGGCCTGAGTGCTGCAAAAAGGAAAGAAAAAAGAATTGCAAAGACTGCACTAACTTGCTAAACCTGGTTTACAGCTGAGTAACGCAGGAGCCCAAGCGGGGACGTCAGTTAGCCAGGGGCACACAGCAAGCTGAGGAGCCAGGCTAAAGTATAATCTTCGGGCATGGGGCAGGGTCTGAAGGTCCTTCCCTTACTCAGTTACCCATCCACATTCACCTGACAAAGTGCGCTTGTGACATACGGGCTGGAGACTTTAAGAAGGGCTCAACTACCAACGATCTCCTCGTCAAGGGGGTGCACACTTGTAATCCCAGCACTGAGGAGGCTGACGCAGGAGGATCACCATGAGTTTGAGGCCAGCCTGGGTCATACAGTGAGTTCAAAACCAGCGTTAATTACACAGTAAACCAGGTGTGGTGGCTTATGCCTGGAATTCCAGCACTTGGGAAACGGAGGCAGGAGGATTGCCATGAATTCGAGGCAAGCCTAGGCTACATAAACAAGTTCAAGGCCAGCCTGAACCTGTCTCAAAAAAACAAAAAACAAAAAAAAAAAAAATTACATAGCGATACCCTGTCTCAAAAGTACAAACAAACCAAACAAGCAGAAAATGAAGTGTGGTGGAAGATGTAGGGGAAGACCCTATGCACCCTTGAAGACAATGTAAAACTGTGGAATCTGTGAAGAGTATGGTATGGGGGGTTCCTCAAAAACCTAAACACGGGGTGAGGGTTTAGCTCAGTGGCATAAGTGCCTGCCTGGCTAGTGCAAGGTCATGAGCTTGATCCCCGGTACCAAAAAAAAAAAAAAAAAAATTAAACACAAAGCCCAACTCACAGTGCTGCACATCTGTAATATCAGTGCTCAGGAGGCTGAGGCAGGAGGATCTCGAGTTTGAGCCTAAGCTGAGCAAATTAGTAAGACCTTGTCTCAAAAGAATAAGAAAGGGCCACGGGTGTAGAATAGTACCCTAGGGCTCAGTCTCCAGTGCCAAATAAATGCACAGAATTACCATATGACTCGGCAGCTCTGCTTCTGTGTGCAAAGCCAACAAAACTGAACACGGGCTCTAGAGGAGGTGTTTGTGCACACACATCCAGGTCAGTGGTTTTCACAACAGCGCAGCCTGGAAGTCCCCGCCTCGCACGAGGCGTGCAGAGCAGCACTGCAGACAAGCAGTAGGATGGGGTCACCGGGCCGGGCCAAAGGGCAGGGGTCACTGTCCAACACAGACAGAGTTTGTTTTGCAAGACAAAGAGGCCAGGGCATGGTGGTGGTGACGGCTGCACGTCACGAGCTTATTTACGACCTCCATACATGGAAAAATGCCACTGAGGTGTATTTTACCAGCTTGTTAAATTGGGGGCAAAAGGTTAGAACGAAAGCTGCTTTTTAACCAAGCCAGCCTCCGACCAGGTTGCCAGGAGCCTGAGGTGACTCAGCAAGGCCCCACCCTCCATTCTCTCAGGTGACATTCGGGGCCGGCCACTGGTGGACTGGCCGCCTAATCCCCAGGGGCTCGGCCTCAGCCATGAGTCAGAAGCCTCCGGCTCTGGAGTCGTAAGGCGGTAGCTGGAGCCGGCACTGCTGGCGGCAGCCCAGCCCCATTCGGAGCCAGCGAAGCTGAAGATGTGATTACGACAGCACATTCCCCCATCCCCTCCTGCTGGACACGTAGGTTGGTTCCAGTTTCGACCAAGAGGAACAGCCGTCCCTGGCAGGCTGCTTTCCTTTCCCCACAGCAGCAGACTCACCACACCGTATGACACTTCTCCAGTCAGTTGTTTCTGGAGACGTGGAGTTGCCAGGGTGAACTATAGGTCCCCAGGTGTTCCAGTTACAACAGCAGGAGGTGTCCGACTCCTTTTTTCGGGTATCTGGGTGAACCCAGACACACTCTGAGGTACATCCCTAGCCCCTCCTGCTTTTTTGTGTGTGAGACAGGGTCTTACTAAGTTATACAGGTTGGGCTTGAACTTGTCATCCTCCTGCCTCAGTCTTCCAAGCAGCTAAGATTACAGGCATGTGCCACCATGCTGCCCCCCCCATTTACTTAGGGACCTCAGTTCTATTCACATCTGGGCTGGTAACTGTCATGAGGCGGCCCTGGACGCTGTGGGAGGGCGATAGCCATGAGGGACTGCAGGCATCGACAGACATCCCAGGAGCCAGGAGCAGCCCCAGGGGAGCACCACTGCAGGAGCTGTGCACAGCCGTCAGCAGGATGGGAGACGACTCTCTGTGGGTGTCACTGCTTTTCTTCTTGGGGCAGGTGCACTTTTCTCTTTGTAGAACAAGAGGTACAGTGATGTTGGTGGTCTCTACCTCAAGAATAAGGCTTCAGGTTATTACTGGGACAGCTAGTAGGGTCTGAACACAAAGAAGAGAAACTGAATTAGAATGCTGTATCCGGGCATCGAGGTCACATCCCCTGATTCTGCAAAGGAGACAGTGGCCATGCAGAAGTCCGCATCCACTGGCGATACGAGCTCAGGAATCAGGGCTGAGAGGGCCCCATGTCATAGCTGATTCACAGAGGGTTCAGAAAAACGCCAGACACAGAAAATCACAAACCCAGTATGGCAGAAGGTAGATGACCAGGGTACCTGAGAAAAGGAATTTGTTGTACTACTCGTGCAAGTTTTTCCGCAAGTTTGGAATTCATTTTGAAATGATTACTCAATAAGGCCTTTTAGAAAATCATCTTTGTCTTATTATAGTTTTTAAAATGGGTTTAACCTAGCTGGGCGCAGTGGCGCGCACCTGTAATCCCAGCAGTTGGGAGGCTGAGGCAGGAGGATTGCCACGAGTTCGAGGCCAGCCTGAACCATATAGTGAAACCCTGCCTTAAAAAAAGACCAAGAAAAGGGCCGGGGATTTAGCTCAGCAGCATAAATACCTGCCTAGCAAGTGCAAGGTTATGATGTCAATCCTTGGTACAAAAAAAAAGACAAAATATATATATATATACATATATATATATATATATATATGTATATATATATATATATGGGTTTAATCTGTTAGGCCTGCCTGCCCTCAGGAAAAGGGAGATTCATTGCATGACTGTGCCTAGAATCAGGGCCACCTCCGAGGCCCGTCTTCAGGGGACAGTTCTCAGGTAGCCGTTGCAGGCAGGGAGGTTCTCACCATTGACTTGGGTATGCGGGATGCCAGTGGCCAGGAGGAACAAGGAGCCATTTACCAGAAGCCCGGGCCGGTGTTCAACTTGCTGGGATCGATAAAAGAGGAAGAAGAGAGTTGACGAGACGTCTGACCCCGTGCTCTGGGTGCTGCCTGAGAACCGCATGTCCCCATCCTGTCCCCGCTGGAGGATGAGAGGCCCCGTTGGAGCCACAACGCCCCCACATCCAACCGGTGGATCCCATCTGACTGGGACGAGGCCATCTGGGACCACCAGGAGAAGGTGACTGCGGGACTGAGCCCCGGTCTCCACTCCCCTCTCCCTCTGCTGGAGAAGATAGGCAACAAACCAGCTATCAGAGACCCGAGGAACTTGCTAGAAGGGTCCCGGGGGTCCCAGGGGCTGGAGACCTGAAGAAAGCAGCTCCAGTAGTGGGGGCCAGCATGAAGGACTAGTGCCCACCATGCTGTCAAATAATAGCATGCATTTACTTATGATTAATAGAACTCCAGCTTTTTCATTGGTCTCTTGAGAGAAAAGCTATATTCCCCAGCCTGCTATTCAACAAACTGTGCCACGTCACTGAGACTAACTTCTAACCAGTGGAGAGCAGCAGGGAAGTGTTGTTGCCCTCTTTACTCCTTCCTGCTGGTTGGAATACAACAAAATGGCTGGAGCCTAAGCAACCTTCTTGAACCCTGAGATGGTAGCCCCACGTTAAGGATGGTGAAGTTGCCTGGGTGTGGTGGTGCATACCTGTAATCCCAGCACTTTGGAGGCTGAAGCAGGAGGATTACCGTGAGTTTGAGGCCAGCCTGGGACACGTACAGAGTTCAAGGCTAGCCTGAACTACATAGCGAGACCTTGTCTCAAATAAACAAAAGGACTGCAAAGTGACCAAACAGAAGGCGACTAAAGACCATGCAGCCGCCATCTACATTTGCCTGAGAACGAGGCGGCTGCCCTGGTGGAGCCTCAGTAGCTTCGGGGTGCTTGTCACATCTAATCCAAGTGCACCCCGTGTTCCCCTCCTGTAGATGAGAAAGTTGATGCTAGCATAGAGCAGTGGTGGCCCCAACGCAAGGACCAGGACTGCCACAACGCCGAGGGTGAGCTGGGCCTGGCCCTCCTGGCCTCCGGGCCGCCCTTATTCCCCGCCGTGCTGGGCTCCAGAGGACTCTGCCTGCCCCACCGCTCGGTCCATCTGTACCTCCCGGCCTCAGCTGCGGCCGCACTGAGGACCCGGCCTCCCCTGGTCTCTCCTCTATGGCTGAGCTCGGCCAGCAGACTGACGAGGCCTGCGTCCTCACTGGCATCCCAGCTCCAAGCTGGCTCCTGAAGCCCACCACAGCCGCGGCGTCTCAAACTGTGTGCCCATCTCTGACCCACCTCGACCCGGGGCGAGGGGCAGTGTGTGGGGGAACCCGTCCCACACAACCACAGGCGGAGCGGGCGCAAGAGCGGCTCCTCCGGGAGCCCAGGTGCTTTCTATGGAGTAGGAAGGATAGATGTAGGCGGCCAGAAATGGCCCTTGGGCCCCCCCCCGCAGGGCTCCCCAGAGTGTAGGGTCAGGGGGCGGCCACACTCACACTCGGGGAGAGGAGGGTAGAGAGCCTGGGGCTCTTCCCACCAGGGAGGGGGCCCCGGGCCAGTGTGGGGAGTAGGTGTCCCGGGCTGTCATTTGGTGATCAAAGTCCCTGGGGGCCCTGGCCCTTCTTCCAGGCTGTGGCCGGGGTCCTTAGTGGCACTTTTGTGACAGCACGTCGCGGGCAGAGAAAGTGCTTTGTATGACACTGCACTGTGGACACGGGTGCCACACAGCTCCCCGCACCCAGGGGACGCCCAAGGGCCAGTGTGAGCCCTGACATCAGCTGCAGACACGGGAGACAACTGCCCATCAGTACAGGCTCCTCAGCGGCAGCAACTGCGCCCCTCCAGCCGGGCCCGGGACAGAAGCTACGTGTGTGCAGGGGCAGAGACGAGACGGGACACTTCTGTGCCTTCCCCTGGTTTTGCTGTGAACCTAAAACTTCACTGAAAAACAAAGTGTGTTTTTCATAAATGCATCCACAGTCTGCAGCTCTTAGGCCCCTTAGGGGCCTAAGTGCACTGACTGGAACACTCTTCTCCTACAATCCTGCATAGCTCCCTTCTTCCCATCCAAGTCCTTGCTCACACGTCACCTTCTCACAAAGGTTTTCCTAGCCGCCTTGTTAAATTCCCCCTGCCTCCCATCCTCCCAACCGTCTTCCCTGCTTGATGCTTTTCCCAAAGCAGTCTCCTCCTCCCAGTGGGTGATGGCAGCCGATTCCCCTCTTCATGTCCCTCTCCCCATCCCAGCCCTTGAGGACCAGCTCCATGTGGCAGGAGTTTGCAGGGGTGTTTCCAGTACTGAAATGGGTCCTAGCACGTAGTATGTGCTCACTAAGCACCTGTTGAGTGGATGAATACGTGAATGGGAAAGGGTCTGAGATCTTAGCGAGAGGCACTTTTGGACTCTGTCTTTGTGGTGCACGGGAGGGTGACCCCAAACCCCTCCAGACTCAGAACATTGCATCCCAGCGGGGCAGCGTTCAGAGTGAGGCCCCAGCACCACACAGGGCTGAACTGTTTGCTGGGAAAAATCCCCTGGGGGAACCCCTCGCCCCGCCTCCCCTGACATCTTACACCTCCACCCCAACTCTGCGCCCCCAGTCGCACAGTCCTCTCCCACTACACACCAGACCCCGACCTGCACCCACTGGTCACCCGCACCCTTCTGAGAGGCGGCCCAAGTCAAGACTTCCACCACCCCGCAGGCTGCTGGGCGCTGGGGTTCCAGATGTCCACAGAGGGGACCAAGCACCCAAAGCCCCACCTTTCTCTCGTGCCCCACCCCAGCCTCGCTGACTTAAGTTCCCAGTGGAGGAGTAAATCCAATCTTCCAGTCAGGCATCGGGCCACATGCCAGTAACCCTAATTATTCAGGAGGCTGAGGCAGGAGGATCACTATGAGTTCAAAACCAGTTCGGGCTTCATAGCGACTTTAAAGCCACAGCGAGTTTATGGACCACATAAGGAGCCTCCGTCCCAAAATTTTCAAATAAATAAATAAATGACAGTGGGATCTCGGTTCACAAACAATTTGTTCCATGACTCTGGAAAAGACGGCCACGTTTATGTTAGTGCAGGGAAGGTGGTGGTCACGTCACTTAACGCGGAGTCCCCAAACACAGGCAAAACTTTGCCAGACGTTTCTGTTTGTGAACCAAACTGCTCGACAGCAAAAGGACTGGGGGTGTGACGCAGCAGTGACGCCCCTGGGCTGGGACCGCCCTGTGCCTTCGCTCCTGTAGTGCCCTGTGCCCGGAAAACCCCCGGACTCCTGCACCTGCCCTTCCCCGGCAGCTCCTGCCCAGCCCCCCGTCTCCGCTCTGTGCCCCCTCCCAGGAAGCCTCCCTGACGTCTCCCCCCGGGGTGGGTCATTCACAGGAGTACAGACCCCCACGGCCACGCAGCCGCCTCTGTCACTCATTTATCCGTTCAGTACACATCCGGCCGAAATGGAGGGGTATGTTCGAGGTCCTCAACACCCCTTGATCCCATCTCCCCCCACCCTACCCCCCGGCTCCCCTCAGTCTCTGCTGCAGCCCCGTGGCTTCTGCCACGGTCTGAACGTGGTTGTTACACGTTCCCCATGCATCCATGTGATGGGAGATTGGACCTCAGCTGGCCTTGTTGGGAGGTGGTGGGACCTTTAAGAGGTGGGCAGAGTGGGCGGTCCTTATGTCACAGGGGGCGGTCCTTACGTCACGGTGCGGGGTGTCCTTAAAGGGCCTGCTTAGCTTTCCCGGTGCTGTTAGCTCTCACCAGAGAACCTATAGAAGACACAAGCCTGGCTCCCTCTTTCTTCTGCCAAGCAAGGGTGTCCATCAGGTCCCCACCAGAGCTGAGCCAACATGAGTGCCATGCCCTGGAACCTAGTTTTTCTTTGTAAAGGCACGGACACTTCATTACAGTAACAGAAAATGGACTGACACAGGCTAGGTGTGGTGGTGCACACCTGTAATCCCAGCACTTGGGAGGCTGAGGCAGGAGGATTGCTGAGTGTTCAAGGCCAGCCTGAGCCACATAGTGAGACCCTGTCTCAACCCCGCCCCTCACAAAAAAGAAAGAAAATAGACTGATACCACTTCCTTCCTGTTCCTTGAAGACACTGAGCACACTCCTGCCCCAGGGCCTTTGCACTCCCTCACCTGGGATCTGCATGGTGGCTCATTTCCTTCCTTTGGGTGTCTGCTCGATGTCACCTCCTCAGACAGGCCTTCCCTGTCACCATCCCTGCCTCATCTTTCTTTCCATTGCACTTGACCCCACCTGACATTACATCTATACCTGTTTCTTGCCTCTCCCTCTTACGACCAAGGGCAGGGACATCACCACCTTGTCCACAGCTGTTCCCCAGCATTTTGCAAGGAGTCCAGCCTGCACAGGCCTCAGGACGGATCCGGTGAAGGAGCGAGCAGAGGACCTACATCAGTGGACTTCGGGCTCTGCACTGCGACACCCTGTCCAGCTTCGAAGTCGGGGGAGAAGGGGGAGCTGCGGGGCCAGCAAAGGCTCTGACGCTGCGGTGACAGAGAGGGTCAGGGGACAAGGCTGCAGGGCAGCAGGACAGCGCGTCCTCCCGCCACCTCCGCGGCCAGGTGTCACAGACGGACAGGTGCCAGTGCCTGCTCAGTGTCACCAGCAGCCAGGTGCCTGTCTCCCATCCCACAGCCTGCGGAGCGGCCTTCCTCCCCGCGGCAGACCAAGATGGCCCACAGCCGCAGGACCGGACGAGTCCAGGCTTCACCGCACATCACCACGCTGGGTCTGGTTTCACGCCTTTCCTCTTTTTCCGGCTTTGCTCTCATGGAGTTGCCAAAGTCACCTGTCTTTTTGTGTGTGTGTGTGTGTTTTTTGGGGTTTTTTTTGTTTGTTTGTTTGTTTGTTTTTTTTTTGAGACAGGGTCTCCCTCTGCAGGCCTTGAACTCATTTTGAAGCCCAGGCGGGCCTCCAACTTACAGTGAGCCTCCTGCCTCGGGCTCCCAATGGCTGGGCTTACAGGTGACACGTCATTTTCTAGGCCACCTGACAGCTCAGGAAATCCAACACGCATCTGCACATGGGATGCCCCCACAGAACTCAGGGTCCCCTTCCCTAAACCCACTCCCAGCCCAGTCACTGCACTTCCACCCCTCCAGTGGCTCAAGACAAAAATCTGGGACGCGTCTTGATTTCTTTCTCCTCATGGCACTTCTTACCCCCCAGCAAAGCCTGGCCGCTCCACCTCCCTGATAGCCCTGCCCTCCGCTCTGCTCTGCCTGAGGTCGTGCAGCCCCTGCCGGTCCCCTGGCGCCAAGCCCAGAGCCCATCCTGCTGAGGCACCCAAGGGAGCCCACTGCAATGCAAAGTCAAGCCTGGGCCCAATTCTCCACCAGCACTGCCCTGCGGAACTCTCCGTAGTGGTAGAGATGTTCTCATCATGAGCCCCCAGCCACAGGTGGCTACTGAGCACTGGGGACATGCCTCCCATAGAAAGATTAAATTTTAAATTTTCTGCAATTTAATTTATGTAGTAGCCACTGGGCAGGCAAGGCTGTGGGAAACAGGCACCCTCAAACACAGCCGCTGAGCATCTACATTCGTTAATGATCCCAGTGGCAATACCTACCTACCGGCCAGTCGGCTCACCAATCTCCACCCACACGAGAGAGGCATTTAACACCTGCCCCCAGCAGCCCTAGCCCCAGAGGTGAGGCCCACAGGGCTCCCTGCAGGAGCACAGCTAGACATCACCTAGAGGGCACCCAGCTGGGTAAATTATGGTCCAGCCACACCATGGAATATGAAGCAGCTGTTAAAAAGTGAGACACCTGGTGGCGCACGCCTTTAATCCCAGCACTCGGGAGGCTGAGGTAGGAGGAGTGTTGTGAGTTCGAGGCCGGCTTGGGCTACAATGCCAGCGCAAGACTGGCCTGAGCTACATAGTGCTACCCTGCCTCAAAAAAAACTAGGGCTGGGAGTTCAGCTCAGTGGCTTAAGCGCCTGCCCTGGCAGGTGTGAGATTGTGAGTTTGATCCCTGGTGCCGCAAAAAAAAAAAAAAAAAAAAGTGAGACACCTGGGCCAGGGATATAGCTCAGCAGCAAAGTGCCTGCCTGGCAAGTGTGAGGTCCTGAGTTCGATTCCCAGTACCAAGGGAAAAAAAAAATTAAGACTTAAAGTACAGACAAAAAAAAAAATCAAAAGTAACAAAAAAAAGGTTTAGGTTTTTTCAGTGTAGTTGAGAGAGAGAGAGAAAGAGAGGGGGGAGGCCTTTACTGCAGGCACAGGAGGGCTGCAGAAGAGAGCAAGATCCCTCATAAAGGGGAGCTGGGGAACGGTTTTCATGGAGTTGGGCTGGGGCTGGGGCTGGGACGACTGTGGAGTCTTGGGATTGGACAGGGCTCAGCGCATGTGCAAAATGGGAGTGGGAGGTTTTTTTCTGGAATTAGAAGAACAAGACAGAAGTTACTTCTGGAGAAATAAATTGTTTCTCGGGGCCAGTGCCAAGTTGGGAGGATGTCATGTTAGAGATAGCTAAGGCCCAGGCCGGCAGAATCTATCAAAAATACATTGGTCAAAGGACACAGACAAGAAAATAAAAAAACAACCAACAAGATGAGGGGAAATATTCTCAAATCTGATGAGGGACTGGTGTCCATAAATACATAAAGAACTCTTAAAATTCAACAATTAAAAGACCAAAAAAAAACCCAAATGGTTAAGTATTTCTTTAAAAAAAACAGATATGTTAATGGCAATAAGCACATAAAAAGATTCTCTCCATTACTAGCTACTAAGAAAACATAAATCAAAAACACAAAGTGCAGCCCACCACCTTGAGCCCAGAGGAGAAGTTATGCCACCCAGTGAGCCAGCTACCCGGGTCTGGAGGAGAGGAGGCCGTGCCCCAGGGCCCTGCTGCCACTGGGGGAGCATCAGCGAGGCACCACCCTGCACCCCTTGGCCACCCCAGGAACCTCAGATGGGAGGAACCCAGGTGCCCAGCCCAATCCCCTGCACCGCGGGACGGGCAGCCAGTGCAGGAAGCACCTGGGACTCAGCAACAGGCTGATTCGGAGGAACACAGGAAAATGTCAAGATGAAGGAGCAGGGTGCAATCTCAGACCTCCCCCAGCCCCCCAGAACAAGTCCAGGAGACACAGACACAAAAGAACTTAGAAATCACACACCTGAAATTTCTGAAATGACAGCAACTGAAGTAAAGAGAACTTAGTCCTTATATTGTTCAATTATCTTTGCATGTTAATATCTGGTAGTCTGAGCAATACTTAGAGGGTAACAAAGTGCAAAATAGTAACTATCATTGATTTCCTACCATCTGGCTTTTGAAATCCAATATGGTTCTTATTGTTTTGTTTTGTTACATTTTATTGTTTTGTTTTATTCTCTTTAAAATTAAAAATACATATATGCTGAGGTAGGAGGATTGCTGCAAATTCCAGGCCAGCCTGAACAACAAAGAGAAATTCAAGGCCAGCCTGAACTGCATAGTGAAATCCTGTCTTGAAAACACACACACACACACGCACACACACACACAATGAGATACCAGGTCACACTCATTAGATTCGCCATAACCCAAAATAAGAAATAGCAAATGTTGCTGAGGATGTGGAGCAATTAGAACAATCACATCTTGTTGGCAGGAATGTAAAATAATACAGTTGCTATAGAAAATGGTTTGAAGGTTGTACTGGTCAGCTTTCCACTCCCAAAACCAAACACCTGTCACCTACAGCTTAAAGGAGGAGAAGCTTATTTTGGCTCACAGTTTCAGAGGTTTCAGTCCATGGTCATCTATCTGGCTCCAAGGCAAAACATCATGGTGGAAATGCATGGAAGAGCAAAGCAACTCAGCTTGTGGTATCCTGAAAGCGGAGAGTAGGGAAAGAATCCCAGAGAGGAAAGGGCCAGGCATCAGTTACTGTCCCCAAGATCACTTGCCAATGACCCACTTCCCCCAAGTAAGCCCCGCTTCCTAATATCCATTCAGTTATGAACTCAACAATGGCTTAACCCATTGATGAGGTCAGTGCCCTCACAATCCAATCACTTCTCCAGGAGTCTCTTAATCCAGGAAAGTAGACAATAAAGATTAACTGGCATGGTGGTTTTCAAACAGCTGACCACATTTGACTCAGTAACTTGACACCTAGATATATCCTTGCAGGAAATGAAAATGCATGTCACACAAAAACGCAGACACCAATGTCCACAGCAGGATTATCCACGCATCCAAAGTGTGGAAACAAACCAAATGTCCGTCCGTCGGATGAACAAACAAAATGTGCCACATCCATCCGGTGGGATGGTACTCGGCTGTGGAAGGGGATGAAGCCCCAACATGTGCTTCAACACGAGTAAACCTTGAAATCATTATGCTAAGAGAAAAAAGCCTAACACGAAAGGCTACATTTCCCGTGATTCCATACAGGAAATGTCCGCTGCAAGCAAATCCACAGAGGCAGGAAGCAGGTGAGTGGTTGCCAGGGTGTGGGGGAAGAGGGCAGCGGGGAGTGGCTGCTAATGGATATGGATTTTCTTTTAGAGGTGATGAAAATGTTCTCTAATAGATAAGGATGACTATACTCCTTTGTGAACACACTAAAAATCACTGAATTGTACAGGTATGTCATTTGTATCTTTAAAAAAAAGGTAA
>RJWM01031090.1:0-22769 GCA_004363535.1 Dasyprocta punctata
CAATGTGAGGAGCAGGGCTCCCGCAATGTGAACCACAGCCACTCTCACCGATGAGGTCCCGAGCTCCTCCGACGATAATGGCCAAGTCCATATTGGCGAAGCCAGCATGACAAGCACCTCCAGGAGAACCAGCGGCTCCAACAGCAACTCTTGGAAGAACCCTCAATGCCCCGGCTCTTCTTCTCCACGTCCCTATTTATGCTGGCAACTTTCTTCAGGTGGAACATCTTTAACTCAACACCAGCTGAAGCTGGTGCTAAGTTGACCACCAGTTTGTAATCCATAACAGCATCCAAACTCACCTCATTCTCTGGAAGGGTGACCTCACATGTTCCTTTGCTGAGGGCAGCCCCAGTTCACACCCTGGTCCCAGTATTATTGCTTATCAATATCCGTGACTGGTCACTAGACAGGCTGGTTAATGACTACTGAAGGGAAAATGAAGTGGTTACCCTACATGCAACAGAGCTCAGAGGTACCCACTTTCTCCTTCCAGACAAAGATACAATGCAAACCACAAATTCAAGCAACATGTGTCATTAAAACTTTTCTTATAACCACAGAAAAAAAGGTTAAAAGAAGCAGGCAACTAAGTTTATTTTATTTGTTTATTTATTTATGTTATTTAGGAGAAAATGGACATGGAAAAGAGAAACAAACAGCAAAAGAGACAAACAAACAACAACAAATCCAATATGATAACATTATAGGTTTACAAAATAAGATGGTTGGAATTTGACAGTAGTTGTAATATTGCTTATCATTACCTTCAAAGGGGTTGTTCAGATTAACAGATATAGACATGTAAAATTCAAGTAAGTAAGTTTAAATAACAATATTTTATTGAACCTAATAAATGCAAAGAGTGTAATTTCCAACTGTAACTGACATAAAATATTAATAATCTATATGTGTTTATTCACACTGAGTTTTCGAAATGTATGACTCTTCTCAAACAGGAATCAGTTTAACCATATTTCAAACTCTCAAAAGTAGTTGAGAGAATTGTCTACTGAACTAGATTGTTCCAGAACTGGAGCAGATGGCTAGCTCACAAGAAAGCTGTCACATGACTGCTATGGTTTGAGTAAGGGTTGAATGTCTACCAAGAGTCCATGTATTTAAAACTGGGTCCTCAGCTTGGTGAAATTGGAAAGTGAGGAAACTTAAGAAGTAGAGCCAGTGAAAAGAGAATAGGTATTAGGAGTTCTGCCCTAGGAAGTAGTTACATAGTTCTCATGGGGCACAAGTTAGTTCTTACAAGAGGGCCATAATAAAGGGCAAGGCTGGCTCTTCCTCATTCTGTGACTTCCTGTCTCATTATGTGATCTATCCCTTTGGCAGATGCTCTTCCCCTGAACCCATCTGCCATGATGTGATGTAGTCAGAAGATGAGAACCAGCAAATGTTAGTGCTATGCCCTTGAATCTGAAAATTGTGAGTTAGATAAATTTATTTACTCAACTTTTCCAGTGCTGGGATAAAATAACCAACACTCACAGCTTAAAGCTGGGGAAGTTTCATTTGGCTTAAGATTTTGGGGGACAGTCCATGGTTGGCTGGCTCAGAGACAGAAATGGCTTGGTACAAGGGTGTGGAGGAGAAAAGCTGCTCAAACCAGTATCAACCAGAAAGGAGAAAGAAAAGGAAGTATCTGGGGACAAAAATATATCCTTTGAGGTCCCGCTGCTCAGCAACCTGCCTCCCCCACCCACACCACACTTCTGAACGTAAGGTTTTTGGAGGACTATGGGGGGTTTATATCTAAACCATAAGATCCCTCTTCTTTATAAATTACTTAGCATCAAATATTTTATTATGCCAGTAAAAAGTGGAATATATAATAATCTTAGTGACTTACTTGCTTGGATTTGGCAAGTTACTAGCCTCTCCTGGAAGTTAAACATCCAAGAATATGAGCAAAGTGATTCTCTGGAACAGGCCAGTGCTACATATCAACTCCCATGTTTTTACAGCCCAAAGCTGTTCATGAAGCACCCATTGCACAGGACTGGTGTTTTTGTGCATAGCTCAAAGGTGATTAAATATGCAACTGCTTTTATTCTCTATAAGCAATTCCTTTGTGTCCATTCTGCATGTGCTTTCAGGTAAAAACTCATTTATTTTTCAGGACAGTGTCATTTCGTGGAACTATATGACTGAATTCTCTGAGGGCACTTGGCCAAAAAATGCATAGCTCATCCACCCAGGCCTTTGACATCACCTTTCTACCTCACTCCTTTCTCTCCTGGCAACACAAATCCACAGCATATTTTTTTCTACCTGGTCAAAGCTCAGGGGTGGCATAGACAGCTTGGCCTTCTCTCCCTGATAACTAGGATCTTCATCTCAGCTCCCTCAGATTAAGTGTGGAGCTTTGTGAAACCATCACATCTCCAGCCACCAGAGAAAGTTCTGGGACACTTCAATATCACCTTGCTTTGAGCATCACCCTATAGTGTCATCCATGAAACTCAAATCCTAATAGCCATACCCACCTTTGACAACCTTTAACTACTCTTAACAGTACCCGCTACTCATACTGTAAAGTGGGAATATTGGGACTAACTTCAGGATACTAGGCTCCGTCCAGGCCCCATCCCTCCTCACTATATCCCCCCACCCCACAATTTCTACCTCTTGTATCCCCACCACTGTTGGCTTGTGGTTATGCCATGAAAGTGAAAAGAAATACGATGCTTTAATAAGAGATTTCCCCAAGCTCTCTACAACTTCTGGAGATTCAACATTGGGCCTTGTTTTCCTCTTTTCCCTCTTCTTGAGAAGAAATAGAATTTTCTACTCTCCTTTTGCTGTGAAAGTATTTTATGACCTGCCTTTCATTACCCAGTGTATGTCTAGTAGTTAAATTCATTTACTTTGACTTCCTATTCTTGCATTTTAACATACAAAAATAGTTTTAAAAACCATTATCTTTCTGTGGCCTCAATCATAGCAATAAAGTTTGATGCTCAAATTTCAGGAATAATTGTGTACATTAGTGACATCTTGCCTTTCATTAAAATATTGAAATCAATTGTTTTCACGCATACTTCAGGGATATGGCCATGACATTTTTAAGGAATGGAAAATATATGGGTTTACTATTTCAAGCATGCTATCCCTAGTGCAGTCAATAAATGTTAGTTGCTGTAAATGTGTGCTATTCTTGTTGTCTGTCTTGTTTTCAAGTGTTCCTTTAAATCAATAAATCTCCTCCCCCTCCTCTCCTCCCCCTTCCTCTTCCTCTTCTTTTTCTCCTTTTCTTTGCCTTCCTCCTCCTCCTCCTCCTTCTTCCTCTTCTTCCCAGC
Organism: Dasyprocta punctata; assembly: GCA_004363535.1. Taxonomy (NCBI): domain Eukaryota; kingdom Metazoa; phylum Chordata; class Mammalia; order Rodentia; family Dasyproctidae; genus Dasyprocta; species Dasyprocta punctata. The sequence continues at coordinate 3,312 of RJWM01031090.1, forward strand.
CCAGGCTGTGTCTGCACACGTTGGACTCCCTGCAGCTGTCCAAGGACATGTGTGCTTGTAACTACAACTCTCTCGTCTTCCAGACCTCTGGTGGAGACTTCCTGGGACTGCGTCTAACCTCCACTGTGTTGTTTTGAGAGTTCTAGCTAGTGTTCACTGGGGATTAGTTGAATCCTGCCCCAAAATTATATGTGTATCACTGGGCTACTCAAGTCCTGCACACAGACGGCCACATTCTCACTGTGCCAAACCCTGGCTGCACATTCTCTATGTGGAATTGTTCTTACACTCATTGCTGACGGCACCATATCAGGGACCTGAGTAAGACTTGGAAGAGCTGAAGGGAATGAAGTCTTCTGTTACATGATGGAAAAACATGGAATTTAGAGTCCAAATTCACAGGAGTTTGTCAAGTTATTTATGTCTTTAAACCTGAACTTACTCATTTACTAATTGGAAAGTAGAATCCCCTCTGTCTTCCTATGGGTTCTCTGAAATACAGCCTACAGATACATTGAGTCTTGCTTAAAGACAATTTACTTGGGAATGCAACTTCAGAAAGGGTGGGGAAATACACAAAAGGAGGAGAAGTCCATACCCAGATGTACGATCGAAGTTGCCAGCATTCAGGGAAGCTGCCATTCAAGCTAGATGTAGTTTGAGGAGGCTTATAAATGTGTCTCAGAATCATTTTGTGAAACAAAAAGGAGCAATATTTATGAACCGGCTATTGCTTCTCGTTATTGAAGGAATCACCCAGTATGTGAGAATTTCTGCATAATTCCAAGTGGCAAATCTGTGAAGCCTGAGAGATTTACTCTAAGCCTGCCAATTGCATTGTGGGGAAGGGAGACATGTATATCTAATCCTGGGGTAAGGCTCTGCTCATTGCCCTACATGAGAGAAGTCTGCACTGTAGTGGTTGGAGAAAATTGACAGACAAAAACAACACAAAGTGATCACAAGAAAAGTCTGATATGGCTCACCCTTGAATCTTTTCTTGCACCATTCAGAAATGCTCATGTTATCCATTAAGTAAAAGCTGTTGAAAATCTTCACCTGGTGGCAAACCTTAACACAAGAGGGACTTGCTTGAGTCCCCATTGTTGAAGTCCCAAAGCAACAAATGCTATTCATCCACAATCCATTCTAATATCCCCAGGAATTGAAATTTGGCTCAACTAATGGGCTCTATGTCTAGCGATGAACCCAAACTTCAAATCTGAATGAGAGCTCACAATTTTCTGCTGTGTGAGTTAATGCCCTAATTCGGTTCACTGGAAAAAATAAAAAATAAATTAAAAAAAAGGAAAAACCAGAAGAAGGGAATGAACGAAGAAAGGGGAAAAGGAAGGAAACGAAATGGAGACAGACAGGTAGAGAGTTGGAAAAGAAAGAGAGGAAAGAAGGAAAGAAGGAGGTTCAATTATCTATCCAGCTGACACCTTGCAGCAGGGAATCTGCTGGCCGCCGCCACATCGAACTGTGGGTCAAAGCATTTGGCTTGCAACTGCTTAGCTGAACATACAGTGGTTATATCTATTTTGCTTCCATGTTTAATTGTTTCTGCCTTTTGTTACTGTAGACACTCATCATTCCTTTCACACCACAAAGTCCAGATCCAAAAGAACATCTTTTAAGGTCATTGATGGGACACAAATATGGATGAAGCTTCTCACATATTTCTCCTTTCCCTAAACACTTCTGTTTTTATTTTCCTTTTTCTTATCTTATTTCCATTTGTTTGTTTGTTTGTTTGTTGCCAGTACTGAGGGCTCTCACACTGATCTACATCACTTTTCAATTGTTATATTTTTGTTTTAAGACAATGTCTTGCTAAATTGCTAAGATGCCCAGTCTGGGCTCCATTTGTATTTCTAGTGCCTCAGCCTGTCAGAGTGCTGGGATTACAGGCATATGCCACAGAGCAGTATTTCTTAATGCCTTAGCAGCTGCTCCTAAATTACACATGTGAAAATGTAGGCACGAGTCTAAATAATATTAAACACTATATGTACATAAAATACCTAACACATAGGCTTACACACAAAAACTTAGAAAATTAATTTACAGATTTGATTCTTCTAACCTACAATCTTGTTTCTCTTTTAACCAGATTTTATTAGTACAATATAGATAGATAGATAGATAGATAGATAGATAGATAACATCAATCATAGGGAATTTGTAACTGTACATGACATATCTTGTTTTTTTTTTCCATTTCTCTCCCCTCCCTTCAATCCCTCCTCCTCTCTCCATTTACAAAAACTTTGTTTTCATTTTATCTTTATTTTCTCATTTTTAAACCTTTTCCCTCCTTTCCTTTCCCCTCCCTCTACTTGTTCCTCTCCCCATTTGAATGTTTTCTTTTATTTTGCCATGGTCTCTTATACATTTTGGTCTTCATTTAAACTTTCAGTTTCTCACATCATACAAGCAATGAGGTATTTACACATATGTGTCTGATTTATTTCACTTAAGATTATGGTCTCAAAGGGCATCCATTTACCTAGAAATGTCCTCAGTTTATCCTTTTTTACAGCAGAATAGTACCTAAACTACTGTTTTAAATGGAGAAATTCTCAGTCTAGTATAGAACATACAACAGAAACTTCACAACTTGGAGAAGTACACGCATAGTGTTTGTACTAAGTTCTGTGCCACACCCTGAACTACTTACCAATATTATTTGGATAAACCTGTAATTATTATATTTTTAAAATTTTATTTATTACCGCATGTTAGCAGCTTATGACGTTTATATTCCTTATGTGGGAGTTGGTCCATGTGCATTGCATATCTTAATTATCTTTTCATCCCTTTTCTCCTCCTCTGTTCTTCTCTTCTTGATCCTCTTCCCATTTGAAAGAACTATCACCCTACTTCCTACCATCTATCGTTTATTTGGCTCTTTATTTATATTTTGGGTTTCCCATATAAAAGAAACCATGTGATATTTAAGCTTCTGTGTCTGATTTATTATACTTAACATTATGGTCTCAATAGGCATCCATTTTCCTGCAAAAGGCTTGCATTTATCCTCTTTATGCCAGAGTAACACTCCATTGTGTAAATACCATGATTTCTTTATTCACTTATCTGTTGATGGGCATACTGCCCACTTCCAAGATTTAGCTATTATGAATTGCGCAGCTATAAACACGGGTATGCATATATCACTGTGATATGATGTCTTTAACTCTTTCAGGAAGATACCTAGTAAAGGAATAGCTGGATGAAATGGAATTTCTAATGTTAATTTTTTTTGAGGAACCTCCATACTGATTTCCATAGTGGTTGTACAGTTTAAATTCCCACCAATAGTGTAGAAGGGTTCTTTTTTCTGCAGTCCCATCAGTATTTGTTATTATTTGATTTGATGATAGCCATTATTTCTGCAATAAGATGGAATGTGAGTCTTGTCTTAATTTGCATCTCTGTAATGATCAATAATGTTGAACATTTCTTTATGCATTCATTGATTACTTGTAGTGGGGACCTGGCCAAGAGCCCTAATTGCCTTTGTTAAGGGTATGGTGAGAGGATAAAATTTAAAACAGAAAAAAATTTAGTAATACATGATTAGTGACTGGGAATTTGATGTCTCCAGATGGGCCAAGAGAGTGACACTCCAAGACAGTCACTTTTTATTGGGTGTATATAGTGCTAGATGGGGCTAGTGAAAGATTCAAAGTTGACAGAAAATTCAATAGGTCAATGAGTCTTGAGTCAGATTATACTAATTCAATGGGTCAGTATAATCTTGGAATGACTCAAGAGGGCAGAGATGTTCCTATGCTAAGAAGGATCTTGCCCTGGAGTGTTGTTTCTAAACATAGTGGTTTTAGTATTAGTCTTAGTGAGTAGGAGAGGATGGCTCATCCCTAGTAAGTTCACAGAAATATCAAATGGGCAATACCAATAATCCCAAGCTTCCATTTATCCCTTAGGGAAGCACGCAAAATTAACTATTGTGAATTTGTGATCCCCAACGAATTGTACTTCTTTTACTGAGAAATATCTATTCATTTCACTTGCTCATTTTCTGATTGGGTCTTTTATTTGGGGCTTTTTTTAAAGTTCTTTATATAGTCTAGGTATTAGTCCTCTGTTTGAGGAACAGCTGGCAAAAAATTTCCATTCTGTAGGTTGTCTCTTTCCTCTCTTAGTTGTTTTGCTATTGTTGTGCAGAAGCTTTTTAATTTGATATGATATCATTTGCTGATTCTTGGAATTATTTTGTACTTGGTGACTCTTAAGTAAATGTATTTTCTTACTAATTCTGTACATCTTTGAGCTTGATGTGGTCGAGTAGAGTCTCTATCTTGTTGAAGTGGTGGTCAACTGAGTTTTACATCTTTCACATGACATTTACTTAGAAAATACTCAGAACGTCCGACGTCAGTCACTGACATATGTTACTAGAAGTGATAGACTCTGTCTACAGCTGCCATATTTGGAATCCTTGTGTATTATTATTTCTTTATCACAGCAGTTTCCCATGAAGACACACACATGCATGCACACACAAATGCATGCACACACACTGTGTTACTAATTAATTTTTGTATTCATTTTTCTTTCCTTTCCTCCCTTCTTCTTTTTTCTTTCTTTGTTCTTTGCACTTACCATGAGGCTGATGCATAATTACCACCCCATAAATACATCTTGGCTGACTGATGTGCTGGACAAATTCCAGTAAGAAATATAATCTTTTTTTAAAAAATTCCCTTTTTAAAGTCTCATGACTGCACATGTAAACACCCAAAGGCAACTTTGTACTCTAGTTGTCACTACAACCTCATGTCATTTCTAACTTGGGATAGTCTCTAACATAAAGCTGATTCTGTTAGATGGTTAATGGGACAAAAATTACAGTCACTGTGAAAACTTTAACTTAGAATCCTCAGATCTGAGGATAATTAAAATCACAGCTTGAATGCTGCAGGAATAACTATTTGAATTTAATTTACTATTGTATGCAATATAAGGGCTGATTACTTTCCCCCTCAAGCATTTTGGACTTGGGTATAATTTCCTCTTTGCAAGTTAAATTTACTTAAGTGTCAATATTTTGCAATTCAAAGTACCAATTAACTTTATGTGATTTTTTCCTCTAATAAAAACAACATTCAACAAAGTTGTAAATGTTCTCTTGTTTTGCTTCTACTGAACACTTGGAGCTTGAGTTACATTTTTAATAAGTGTGTGCATGCTGTGGGAATCAGGAAACCTGGGTGTTCCTACACCAAAACCTTTCATTATCAAGGAGATCTATCATAATATTGGCTTTGTTTTTAGGACACCTCCTTCCTTTTTACTTAAAGTCATTTGTCATATTCAAAAGCAATGAGATGTGGGGAGCACTGGAGATGGAACACAGCTCTCTAGAGACCATTGGATAGGATTTTTAACCTCTTTGTGTCTCCAAATATTAGAAATAGACACAATAATAAATGAAAGCTTACTATATGCTAGGCATTATTGTAAGTATGCTTTAGACTTAATCTCATTTAGTAATTACAGATAGAGTAAATATAACATGCAATATAGTAAATGTAATATATAATATAATAAATATAATATATAGTAATATAAAGTTCCTATTTATTTCGAATGCAAACAAAATGCGGTGTAAAGTGGTCAAATAATATTCTCTGGGAATACCTGGATCTCAGCTTATTTGATAGGATCTCAGACCTCCACTTTTAACATGTGTTCTGAGAAGCTATAAAATGGAGTCAATACCCTGTCAGGATACAGACTGAGAGAGTCAACTTGGAGACCACTCATCTGTTCAAGTTCAATGTTGTCGTTGGACGAAGAGTCCTACACTTATCTTCTGTCTAGTCAGGCACTCACCAAAAACCAACAAGCCAGCACCTTTCAAGTGGCCCAAACTTACACAGTCCTGAAAACCTAAGTACCAAACCACTGCTTATTAGGTTGTCTCCAGAAAACTCAGCAGGTTATTGGTTCCAGGTCAACCCTGTGGGCACAAATCCTGGAGCTCCTCAGAGCATCTGTTTGACCACACAGTAGATTCAGAAATCAGTCTCCCCAATGAGTGTTCCAAGGATATGCAGAAGCAGGACTTCAGAGCTTAACAGCACCTGATACTCAGGAAAGATGAGAATTCCTGTACTGTTCGGATCTCAGAGCAGCACTGTTGACAGCCATATCCTAAGCAGATGTTGAGGCAAAAATGAAAAAATGGGGAGAAAAAAACAGAAGCATCACCTCAGTAGCATTTACACAACAGGGGTCAGACTCTCCCTTGCTATTCTAGGTTACATGAAATATTATTCATGTCCTTCCACATGAAGCTTGCCAATTTTTGCTTAATAAAATGCAAAACAGATAGCTGTCTCTTAAAAGTAAAATAATCCTGTAGAATATGCCAAAAACCAGTTTCATTCTGGAGATTTGTCCTGGGATTGACTTCTGTGAAAGATTCAGAGGGCTGAAGCCTATCAACTAAAAAAAACACTAGGGACAGCTTTCCATCTGCCACTTTTTAATTGCATGACTCTTAGAAAGTTTTTCTACCATTCTTGGTTTATTCACCCTTTTTAAAATTGCAAACACAAACATACATTCACAAATACACACACAAACACGCACACACACGTACACACACACACACACACACACAGAGAGACACACACACACACATACATTCCAGAACTCCTCATTTTCCATCACAACTTTATTTTTCTCTTAGTATATTCCTTTCTAGTGTACTAAAGAATTTATTTACTAATTTTATTAATTTTCCTACCCAGCAGAATGCAGGCTTCATAGGAAGGCTCTTGGATCTCTCTCATCCAGAACGGAATTCAATTTGTGGGTGTGGCTGTTGAATATATAATGTGATTTTATTAGACCTTATCAGTAGTTACTCTCTTGAGAGAGCACTGTTGAGTTCATGAAGACGGTATTAGAAAAACCTTGGCCTAATTTGAATATTACCGAAAGCATACTGGAGATAATGCATTTTAGTCACCATGGTGTTCCTTCAGCTAACATATCCACCATCTTATCAAACAAGAGAATTTAAGGTTGTTTAAAATTGCTGTTTACAGGTACTTTTCCCTATTGTCATGAATCATCTATGTTTTTTGTTACAAAAAAATGATAGTTATTAGCATGCCCAAAAGTGCAGACTGTTGGATAAACAAAACAAAAGACACATTGGAATAAAAAAGCAATAAATTAAGTCTTCTGCATGCATCGTATCTCAAATTAGCCTTATCAAAACATATTTTATGACCTTAGAAAGGAGCAGGGCCAGAAGTAGTAACCAAAAATAGCTTAATATGTGCCTCACAAACATTGGCTCCTCTTTTCATTTATCTGGTAGAAAACAAGTTCTTTTCCATCTATAGAATTAAGGGTTCTAAGTTGCTGGTACTGCATATGTGAAAGGGTTTACATAAGTTCAGAATTTCCAAAGCATCTTATTGTTAGCTTGAAAGTTCTTTTTTAAAACAATTTAATACATATGTTGGATTTAGGAAACAACCATCAAACTAGGATGTTTTCCACTTTTGTAGCCATATTGGAAAAAATAGGCTGTAGAGGTTAACTCTAAGGAGCTTAGAGTTAATTGAAGTTCAACAGTAAGCATCACCGAAGAGGACAGAGCTCAGTCTCTGATTCTTAGGCAAAACAACCACTATAGGGAACTTCACTACAATTATTATTTGTACTTGCAAAAGGAGAGAGTAGACAGAGGTGGAGGAATGGGATATGGTTTTAGAAAAACAGAAATAGGACACTGAAGGAAAAAGTGACTGGACAAATAGGTGACAAAGACTAGTTTCCACCTTGTGCTAAGGCCCTAGCTGCTGTGCTCTGTTGTGTTGGAAACATAATTAAGGAGCAAGTATATTGTCGTTTTCCCTCTAGTTGCTAAGTGATGCCAGGGAAGAAGCCAGGAGATCAGAATTAAAAGATGAAAGTCTTTTTTCCTTACTTTCTCATTAGTGCATATTAAATATACAGAATACTGGATTTAGTTGTGGCATTTTCACACATGAATATAGCATAGCGTGATAGTTAATTGTGATATGTCAACTTGAATGGATTAAGAAATGTATGGTTAATGTACCACAGCTCTGGGTGTGTTTATGGGTGATTGACATGTAGACCACACACTAAGGAGGGAAGATGCACCTAGATGTGAGTGGTCCCAACCAATCGACTTGTAGCTTGATTGAATAAAAAGGGAAAGAAGGAAATCTTCCCCTTTGCTTCGTACAAGATGTTCTGGTCTTCTCCTTGCCTTTGGGTGTGTGTCTCCAGTTCCTTCATACTTCCAGCACAGATACTTCAACCTTCTGATGCAAATTTTCAGCTTTCTAACATGGATTTGCACTGGACTCTGCAGTGGCCTTCAACTTATGACTAGATCCTTTTACTCTTCAGAGAGCAGATGGCCATTTGTATTCTTCCATCCCTGATTCTTCAGGCAGCCACTATAAGTAAATTCTTAATAAATTTCTTAGTAAATTCTTTATGTATCTTCCATTTATATATATTACATATATGATATAGCATATATTTATATTAAATCTGTTCTCTTAGGGAACACTTACTGACACACACACTTTAATCATATCTTCCTCCCCTATTACCATACTTTATATCCCCTTATCTTTCATTCCTTCTTCCCTTGACTCTTTTCCTCTTTTTTAATAGACTCTCTTCTACTTTGTCATCTTTTTATTTTTAATTTCCACACATAAGAGAAAACATCATAAAATGGAAATCATTTTATATCCCAACACACCCCCCCATATTTCTTTTATGCAGGAACCACTTTACAGCTCTAAAACTATGCACCCTAGATCTTAATCTATATATGCAGTTATAAAATATATACCATATAATACCTATTATTTATCAGCTGTTACTTTATACCTAGATATTGTCTTGGATACTTTGCACACGTTACTTGTGTTTTAGTTACGTTTCTCTCATTGTTGAGACAAAATACCTGACACCCAAAGTTAGACATTAAATCACATCCTCTCCCTGCTTTCCTCTTGCACGGAATGAGGATGTTTACAAAGTAAGGATCCTGGCACCCTGCTGAGTCTCTTAGTTACACTTCTAAACTTCTCAAGTTGACACAGTGTATCAACCATTGCAATACATCCCTTGTCAACTTGGCAGCCAGACACTTTTTTAAAATCAGTTTCTAGATACAAACACATGCTTATTGCTAACATTTCACAACTTAAACTTTATAACACAGGTTTGACAATCCTTAAGAACCCGTATTAGTTTTATCAACATCATATTATATTAGAACCATAGCATTTCATCCTTGACTACCCAAAAACTCATGACTCATGTACAACCATTTATGCAAAAGGCATTTAGTCCATCCCCAACAGATGCCAAAGTCCTAACAGTTTCAGCACTGCTGAAAAGTTCAACTCCCAAGTCTCCTCTGGGATGCAAGGCAAACTCTTAGTTGTAAGTCCCTATACAAATGAAAAAAAAGTGAAACACTTCTAACATTCAGTGGCACAAGATAAACATTTTAATTCCAAAAGCTACAAAAGAGAATACAAAAAATTGGAACCAAAACAATTCCTAAATCCAGCAAGGCAAACATTATGTCCTGTAGTTTCATATGCACCATTTGAGGCTGTCTGTGGCAAATTGTGAGCTCCAAGGCTTTGAGTGGCTCCACCCCATGACACTTTCAGTGGTTATACTTTCCATGACTTCTTTCTTGACCTCATTTTGTTCTGTCCTTGAAAGTTTCCTTAGCTGATCTATGTTCCTGACTTTTCCAAACTTCTGTGGTCTCCACTGCACTTTTGGCTTCACATTCACAGCTTCACGTATTTCCCTCTCAAGGGCACACTGCCTGGCCTCCCAAGCCTCCTGAAATTGGCACGGAAGCCTTCTTAACCCCATAACTCTAGCATTCTGCTGCTATCTGGAGCAGTATCCAGGCTTTTCTCCCTATTGACTGTAGGGGTCAAATGCCTAGATCACTGCATGTTCTGAATACAATTCTGAGGAACAAATCTTTGATGTTGTCACCATTCTGGAACATGGTACAGCTGCCACCATTCTGGAACATGGTACTTTGCAGCTTTGACCTTGTATTGATTTGACCCTGTGTCCCCCCCAAGACCTCATGTAATGTGGACTGGGCTGAGTATGGCATTCGTGATTGGTTTGTTGTCTAGCATTGGGATTGGTGATGTGAGTGCTACACTCGCACGGGTAGAGCCAACATACAGTATAAGGAAGGCATGTCTTTCTTTCTCCCTCTCTTTCCGATTAGCATGCCTTGCTGTTTGCAGCAGCCGTGAATGGCAGGCTCACCATGCCATGCTGCCTTGAAGCCAACTAAGTATAGACTGAAACCCCTTGAGAACTGTAAGAAATAAACCTTTCCTTCCCTAATTTTGGATGTCAGGTATTTTGTCTCAGCAACAAGTAAAAAGTGACTAAGACAGTCCTCAAAGCAAAGTCTTTCACTTTTGCAGTTTTGAGACTACAAAGATTGGAGACTTGTTGCTTTTTGTGATGTCTTTAGACCATTCTTTAAAATAATCTTGTTCATTCTCAGAAACTGAGATTTCTTCAGCTCTGTCATTGCAGTGCACAGCTTCATTGGAACTTCTTTTCTGATTGAAATCACAATGGTTTAAATCATCCTTTTGGGCTCTTCTCTCTTAATTTGCAACATAAATCTGGCTAAAACCCCCCAATAATAGCTTTGTCACGGTCTTAACATTTGACTGCCTTGAAATTTCTTCTGCCAGAGTAGTCCACTGCCCTTAATGTTAGTCTCAAGAAAAGTCTCTGAATGCAAGGAAAATACAGACAAATTTTTTTATATAAAAAAGGATAAAAATTATGATTCAGAATTTCAAAACAAAATAATAGGATATTAGCAATAGCTACTATATTGCATATTGTTATATTCTAAGTAGTTGCTCAGATTACAAGATATAGCATAAAGAAATAATCAAGCAATAAAAGCACAAACCTTCCTTTTCTCCTTTCCTCCATTCCAGTTTTTCTCTCCTTTTGAGCAGTTTCTTCCCATTTCACTTTTACAATGCCTGCTGTATATTTTGGATCTTATTTACTTTTTCAGTTTCTTACACTGGAGAGATAATGCAATGTTTGCGCATGTGAGTCTGATTTCTTTCATTTATGAGTATGGTCTCAAGTTGAATCCATTTACCTATAGAAGCCTCGAGTTTATCATTGTTTATAGCTAAGTAGTACCCCATTGCATAAAAATATCTCATCTTTTTTACTCATTCCTCAGTTGGTGGGCATTTAGTTCATTCCCAAAATTTATCCATTACAAATTGTACTGCTATTAAGATGGGTGAACATATATCACTGTGGTATGATGTTTTCAGTTCTTCTGGGAAAATACCCAGAAGAGGAATGGCTGGGTCAAATGGCATCTCTAATACTAGCTTTTTGAGGAATCTTCACATTGATTTCCACAGTGGTTGCATCAGTATACACTCCCACCAACAGTGAAGAAGGGTTCTATTTTCCCCACAGCCCCACCAGCATTTATTGTTGGTTGGTTTTTTGATGATAGCCAGTCTTTTTAGGGTAAGATAGAATCTCAGTGTTGTTTTAATTTGCATTTCTTGAATGACTAATGATGTTGAACACTTTTTCATGTATTTATTTGCCATTTGTATTTCTTCATCTGAGAAGTATGTGTTCGTCTCATATGTCCTTTTTTGAATTGGGTCTTTGAATTTGGGAGGTCTGAGTTTTTTCTATTCTTTGTTTGTTCTACATAGAAGTCCTTTGTCTGAGGGAGACAGTTGTCTAAAAAGTTTTTTGATTCTGTGAGTTTTTTTCACTCTGCTGGTGATTTCTTTTGAAGTGCAAAGTTTTTTAGTAAGATGAGATTGCAATTGTTGATTTTTTGAAGTATTTCCTGTGCAGTTTCATGAACTCTCTACCTACTTCTATGTATTGAAGATTTCTACCTACTTTGTTTTGCAGTAGATTTGGTGTTTCTGTTTTAATATTTAGATCTTTGTTCCATTTTGACTTCAGTACATGGTGATAGACACATGCCTAGTTTTAGTCTTAAGCATGTGGAAAGCCAGTTCTTCCAGCACCATTTATTAAAGAGGCTATCTTTCTTCCAGTGAATATGTTTGGCTCCTTTGTCATAGATAAGGTGGCTGAGTGTCTTTGTAGTTGTGCCTGCATCTTCTAATCCGTTCAACCGATCCTCAGGTCTGTTTTTCTGCCAGTGCCATGCTGATTTGATCCCAGTAACTTTGTAGCAAAATTTCAAGTCAGAGATTGTGATGCCTCCTGCCTTGCCTTTGTTGTCCAGGTTTACCTTTGCCATACTAGGTCTCTTCGATTTCCAAATGAATTTTAGGGATGCTTTCCAAGATCTGTGAGGTATGCTAGTGGTATTTTGATAGAGATTGCATTAAATCTGTATAACAATTTTGGGAGTATAGCGTTTTTTACAATGTTGGTTTTTCTTACCCATAAGCAATGGATATCTGTCTTACTTTTCACTCATTGCTGAGACAAAATACCTGACACCCAAAATTAGGAAAGGAAAGGTTCTTTGCTTACAGTTCTCAAGGGGTTTCAGTCCATACTTAGTTGGCTCCAAGGCAGCATGGCACGGAGGGGCAGCCATTCATGGTGGCTGCCAAACAGCTAAGTGTGCTGGCAAGTGAGAGTGGAAGAGCAAGAGAGACAGCCGCCTTCCTCTTGCCCTTACACTGTATGTCGGCTCCATCCCTGGGTGGGTGCAGCGCTCATATTGCCAGACCCAGTGCTAGACAGCAAACCAATCACAAACGCCAAACTCAGCACCATCCAAATTATATGAGAACTTGGGAGGGACACAGGATCCAACCAATACAATATCTTTCCATTTTCTGATATCCTCTTCAATCTCCTTTTTCAGATTACTTTAATGTTCAATATATAGATCTTTTACTTCTTTTGTTAGATTGATTCATAAGTATTTCATTTTTTATGCTGCTGTGAAAGGTTTTATTTCCATACTTTCTCTCTCAGTGAGTTTGTTGTCTGTGGTATGCTATTGATTTTTGAGGCAAACTTTTTTCCAAGCTGAAACATATAGCATCTGGAGTCCAGCACTGAATGCAGTCCTTCCCAGAAGAAATCTCCTGAGCTTGGTCTTTACTGGCAGGATTTTTATTAGCCTTCTGGTCATCTGAGTTTTGATTAATCTCCCATACAGAACAACCCAAGGTGTTTCAGTTCTACTCCTTTATGTGACATCTCTGAACCTTTCCAAATTCTTCCCACAAGGCATTCCCAAAGACTCTTGAACCATATAGTCGAGTACAGTCCCTGCAGTGACCCCACTCCTGGTACCAAAGTCTTTCTTAGTTACTTTTCTCTCATTGCTGAAACAAAGTACTTGACACCCCAAATTAATGAAGGAAAGGTTTATTTAGCTCATAGTTTGCAGAGATTTCAGTCTGTAATCAACTGGCTCCAAGGCATGGTGGCATGGCATGAGAGCAACACTTCAAGGTGGCAGAAGACAGCAAAAGTAGCAAGAGCATGATGGGGGACAAGCCTCTTTTCCTCCCTTATATTGTAAGCAGCCTACCCCCCATTCCAGGTGGATGCAGCACTCACATCATCTTCCTGCCCTTCTCTTGCATAGAATGAGGATGTTTACAAAGTAAGGACCTTGACTACCTGCTGATTCACTTAGTTAAACTTCAAAATGTCTCAAGTTGACATGATTTATCAACCATTGCATTTCGTTTCCTTTTATTTTCGAAAATCTCAGTAGTATTATTAGCACTACTTTTTGGGATAGAAAAACTCAAGTTCAAGATGGATAAATTATTTTATTAAAGATGGGCTAGAATATGCTAAATTAACAAACAACTCCCAGAGTTCAGCAGTTTGGAGTAGCAAAGTTTGTTTGTTTGTTCATTTATTTTGACTGAAATATTTTCTGGTCTGATTTCAAGGAACTCACTAAAGTGACCATGCTTCACATGGTGCGTTGATACTGCAAGCTGATCACTACCATTTTGAATCCATTGTCTTAATGTGAGTGCTCCTCAATTGATTTGGCAAGAGAAAAGAAGTTGAAGGAAACAAACTGGCAAGTGTGTGAGCCCAGAAATGGCATACATGCTCTGACTAACAGTGGAGGGGAAAGAAAATGCTCTCTCTCAAGATTTATTACTTAGAAGAGATTAGAGCTATTCATCAGTCAGTCCTTGCAGAGAATGACACAAACAACCCAGGGAAGAGAAAGAGTGACATCTATTCCAAGTCTTTCAATTCCAAACTCCTATTTTATTGCTTTGCTAACTTCTCCAAAAGGGATCTGTGTTTAAATGGTGTGTTAGTCACTTTCAATGGCTGGGACGCAATACTAAACACCTCAATTTAGAGGACAAGTTGATTTTGGCTCAGTTTGCTCTATAATTGCCTGTCTCCAATGCAGAAAAGGCTCGGTGGAAGAAAATCTGGTAGAGAAAAGCTATTCAACCTATGATAGCTGGGAAACAGAGAGAGTATAGGGAGGAAGGAGGAGCCTTGGACAGTAATATACCCTTCCATGTCTCAGTCCAGGGACTCAACTCTGACTAGGTCTCACCTCCGAACAGCAAGTCAGGTATAAACTCCACCCACCATAATTCTATTACCTTCCAAACATGTGAAACTTTGGGGAGACATTTTTTATCTGATCCATAGCAAATGGAAATTTCAATATATTAAAGTTTATCAAATACTGATCAAAAATTTACAAAATCTAAATGCTTTGAAGAGAAGCAAGGCAAGTCACCAGCTTCCTCTCATTTTGTATTATACTCTAGTGTCAGCCAAATATGTGGAAGATGCTCCTGGAAGAGTTAAAAGGCAAATGTGTAACCTTCTTCCCCAGTAATATCAACTTCAATCGCTACAGCCCCAAGTAACCAATCTGACAATTAACATTACTGATACTGATAATGTAATCTGGATGCTTTGAGCACTTGCTTCATAATGAGAACTTTTGAAAGTTTTTTTTGCACTCATTGATTCATTTTCTCCTCACAAGTGTACTATGAAGTACTGCTGTAGGCTTATTTTCGCATGAGAAAAGTGATGCAAAGAGGGGTCAAGTAATGTAGGCTCATGCTGGAAACTAACAGCAAATACTATTGAAGAGGCATTTCCTACCTTCTCCTTCCTATCAAATTGATCTTCCTTGTCTCCTTGGGTATATACATTCTAGAGTTACCTCATCATATGGCCATTTTTAGGCAACAATTAAGCATGGACAAGTCAACTTAACAACTCTCAATAAATCACAAAAAGAAACAGCCTCATTCAGGGAGGCAGACACTGAATTTTAGAGTTTTGGTTAAATTCCAGACACCAAGGTTGCATAACCCAATTCCAACTCAAGAAGAATAAAAGAGCAAATATGGAAGGACGTTGTCCGTGAAGTGGGAAAGCTCAGCACCATGCAGTATGGGAACTCTGTGATGCAACCCTAGCAAATTCTTCCTTCTTACTTACTGTTCAGAGACCCTGCTTGAGGATCACTGCCAGCTGTAAAAAGCCTTCTCTGTCCAGTGTATCTCTACCTCTGATCATTTTTCTTACCACAAGAAAGTAAGAAAGTAAAATCATTTGGAGAATGAACAAGTAAATTCTTCCCAATAAAACAGCTTTGAGATGAAAAATAACTACCAATAATGTACCTGCCTTCTATTCACAAGGCAATGGATTGGAAACTCTAAGAATATATCAGTACCAACTCAGTATGCTGTCCTTCAAGTTCTAACAGGTTGGAAGGGGGAAAAAATACACTAAAATTACAGTGAACTAACCAAATTTACAGTTGGCTACTCAGGATACCATGAACAGATCTGTTAATCTTCATGGAATCGTGTCCTTATGTTTTCAAGGGAACTCTAAACTCCTGGAATGGACATGAAAGTCAGTCTGTAGGAAACACAGTGATCCCCTAAGGCCCAGACTGCTACTCTCACTTCAGGGATCCTCCAAGTATGTCCCATTGTTTCCTAAATGTCTTTCCCTATCCTGCACCCTTCATGTGGATCCTGAATTATAACGCTGTATTCACAAACTCATTTTCCTATGCATTGGGGAACACCATAGGGACAAGGATGTTGTGTCCTTATGCAAAATTGCTTGCCCAACACAAGTAGGAGTATCGCTGTAAAAGTACTTAAAATTCATGATTCCAGAAATATGATAATTAAGGTACTCTAATACTGAGAAACACTGAAAATATTGAATATACAATAGCAAAATATTTCCTTAAATCCATCAATGGGCTGACAAAGAAGTTAGAATATATAAAGATCAAAACCTAAATGCAAAAAGTCAAATAACACACTTAAGCCAAACCTCCCCAGCTGGTCTCCACTGAGCCCCAGTGGTCTTTAGCCCCAGTTAACAAGGAGACAGACTCCAAGCGCCTCTCCAGGTGAGAAGTCTGAGAGGAGATTCCTACATGTTTAAAGGTGGAACCCCAAAGAATTGTGACCTTGGCAAACATACACTCACCCCCTGAAGTGATTACAGGTTATGATCTTATCTCACACCTCTGCCTTTCACAGAAGAAAAATTAGTTTAAAAAACTTAACCACAAATTAGCTCCCAGTGAGAATTTTTGTTCTTCCAAATTTCAACAACTGGGTGGGTTAAAAATCCCTACTGAAAATTTGGAATGAAGAATTCCCAGATTGGCATAACAAATCTTCTCTGAAAGAATGAAGCTTCAAACCAGGCCTCTGGAGTCAGGAATAAGAAAATAAGAGTTTGTTATCATTTCTTTCATTCAGTCTTGGTGGAATTCCTGATGGAATAGTAAGTCGTGAAAAAGAGTAGAATTTATAATTTTCAAAAAAATAAAAGAACAAAACTCTCATTATTGACAGATAATTGTCTACACAGCAAGAAATCAAACCTAGTCATTAGACTAGTCCTCAGACTTACATACATTAGCAGAAATTTTGTATTCAAATTAATATAAAATGGATAAAGAATAGATTTAAGAAGAAAAACAATTTATAGTGGCATTATATATTAAATGCCTAGATATAAATATAACACAGCTAAGAAGGAGGTTTTTGGAAAATATTATAAAACTTCATTGCAAACACATTAAGGAACAAAATTTAAGCAGTGATGTGTGTGATTTTCATGGATAGGAAAATTCTGTAGTTAAGTCATTTCTGTACAAACTATTTTATAATTCCATAAGATCATTGTAATTCTAAGGCATCTTAACACTTTATACATTAAGAAACTTGACAAGCTTACTCAAGTATTTTGCAAGACATAGAAAAGCTCTAAAAGCTGCAACAACACTGCTAAGGATTAAGAATGTGGGGATTTATCTTTCAAAATGTGATGCATTATTACTAAATGCTTGTAATTAAAAACTAGTTTTGGGGTACACAGAGACAAATAAATGCATGAGACAAAAGAGAAAGCAAAAAACATAACACATATACACAGATATTTTATTTCTGACAGCCAGTCCTGCAGATCAATGGCAAAAGAGAAACTACTAAATAAATTATCATAGAGCAATCAGTTATTCATATGCAAAAAACTGAAATTTGATTTCCTTCTCACATAGTATACAAATTCAGTTGTAGGTGGATTAAGTTTTCAAATATGAAAAGCAAAACTCTAAAGATTTCAGAACATAAGAGAATACCAGTATATTTTTATGACATCTGGATAGGGAGAGGTTTCTAAACAAGAAATAGGAGGTACAAATCATAAGGAAATGAATGATGTTTTCAGCAATATTAAGAACATCTGTTCATCCAGAATATAGTTCAGAAACTAAAATGACAAGCCATAAAGTGAGAGATGATGCTTGGGAATATATAATGATGAAATTAGTATCAACACTGTATATGATTCATATCAATCAATAAATTAAAGACAAAAAATTCATTAGAAAAATTGGACACATTTTGAATAAGAAATATAGAAACCTTAATGGTCAAGATATATTGAAAGACAGCCTCCTTTTCACGAACTATCAAAGAGATGCACAGTAAAGCCACAAAACATACAATTTTTATCCAAGAAGTTGACAAATATTAAAGACTGAGAACATCACGTGCTGACTAGGATGTCAGTAACCATCGCCCCAAACACTGACCATTTACTGGGATTTTAAATGGGAAATGTAACTTTTTAAAACAAGAGTATTGATATTTTCAGCTTAGGTTGAAAATGTTCAAATCTGGAGACTGAATTGGTTTCACTCCCAGGTATTTATCTTGAAGGAAATTTTGCCCAAGAATGCCATGAGTTAATACAGTAATACTGATAAAAGTATTGAAAACAATCATAAAAGAAGCAATTAAAGTCCCCATTAAGCACGAGATGCATAATTCTACTGTATCTGTTACTATCTGTGCATATTGTGGGAATAAATTATAACTACATGAACAATACAGATACTTCACAGAATACAAAATGAAAGGAACAAAGCAATATAAAAGGACAGATAGAAATGAGATTCCAATAACATAAACACCAAAAGCATGCAAAATTAGCACTATTATTAAGAAATGAAAACATACATGGTACATTAAATCATGCACATATAGAAATCAGGTAGAGATAAGTAAGGGAAGCTCTGACACTAAATTCACCGTTACAGTCATCTCTAAAAGAGAAATGTGATTGAGGGCGTGAAGATGGTGCGCTTCAGAAATATAGTATGGTGGTATATGGTGGCTTGTTTTACTGTCATTCTATATAACATGTACATTCTTTATAATTACTGTTACATAGTTTATACATGTAGTACATGATTATAATTAATCCATGTTTTCAATATTTATTTTAAAGACATTGAATGGGGAATGAATTAACTGCAGAACACTTTGCGCTGGAAATCATATGAAAATTTTTTCACTAAGTATGTAATTAACGATATTAGTAAGTATGAAAACTAAATCATTACAATGACCCTGGCACTGTGTAAGTACATTATACAGCATGTATAACCTCATTTGATTTTCACAAATCTTTTCACCTTTTTGCCCATTATATAGAAAAGAAGACCAGATACAAAGAGGTTACAAAGTTTCATGGTCAATGAAGTTCTCCCTGCTGTTCCCTTTGAGCTGGTCAAGCCTCACCATTCAGTATCCTACACAATATTAGATGTTCAGTACATACTCAGTAGTCAGTGTACTGACTGTGTGATTCCTACTGCTGGTAAACTTGAATAATCAACTCGATGGCATTCTGAGATGAAGCTTGAGAGTATAACCCCTACATGTGCAGGTTGATAATTAATTTAAAAATCAACAGGAAAGGTATTAATCAGCTTGGATATTCAAATAAGTCCATTCCAGATGGGGAAGCCAAAACAATACCAAAATGTATGGAATGTGATCCAAGAGGATTATTAAA
>RJWM01031091.1:0-22739 GCA_004363535.1 Dasyprocta punctata
CATTTTCCTAATATCCTGCTTTGAAATTCTGTACCAATTTTGCCGCTTTGTTTTGATTGACTTCGTTCTGTTTTGTTTTGTTTTGTTGGATTTTACTATCTTTAAAATAAAAAAATGTATAATAAAAATGACTATAAAAATAAAAAAAAGAATTAAGTACATATTCATATGTGTATGAAAGCCAGGTGTAGTGGCACATGGCTGTAATCCTAGCACCTTGGAGACCGAGACAGGAGGATTGCAGCAAGTAAGTTTGAGACCATCCTGTGCTATGTAATGAATTCAAGGTCAGCTTGAACTATATAGTGAGATCTTGTCTCAAAAAAAAAAAAGTGTGAATCTCTTCGTGGCCCCTAATTCTACTTTTCTTTTCTTTCTTTTTTTTTCAGTCAGGCATTTGTGCTACTGAGCTATATCCTTGGCCCCTTCCTTTTTTTTCTTTCTTTCTTTCTTTTCTTTTTCTTCTTTCCTCTCTTGAGATGAGGTTCCACTATGTTGTCCAGGCTTGTCTCAACTCCTAGACTCAAGTGACACACCCTGCCTCAGCCTCTCTGCTAGCTGATTAGCTGAGACTACAAGTACTTGCCACTGTGCCCAGTTAGACTCATTTCTGCTCCTTTGGTTTATTTGCTTTTTTTTTTTCCCCTTTGTCTCAGCCTCCTAAATGCTGAGATTATAGGCATGTGTCACCATGCCCAGCTATTTGCTTATTTTTGAGCCAAAATCGCACAGAACTGTGATGGTTTAAATTTTCTATGGAAAAAAAAAATCCTTCCATTTTTGTCTTTTAAAAATTTCCTTACATATTCTTGTCCCTTTGTGTTTCCAAATGTATTTTGGAATCAATGTATGCAATTTTTGCAAGGGACTGGAGATGTAACTAAATGGTACTGAAAAAAAGTGTGTGTGTGTGTGTGTGTGTGTGTGTATGTACTAAAAGATCTATTGGGAATTTCATTGGGGTTGTGTATTGGGTGATAATGCAGTGTACCCCCAAGTCCTCATATAATTTTGATGGGGCTGAGTTATTGGTTTGTTATTGGTTTGTTGTCTGGCAGTGTGAGTGCTGTGCCCACCCAGGGGTGGAGCCGACATACAGTGTAAGGAAAGGCAGGTCTTCCTCTTGTTCGCTTCCACTTCTGCCTCTCTCTCTCTCTCTCTCTCTCTCTCTCTCTCTCTTTCTCTCTCTCTTTTTTTGTTTCTCGTGTGCGCCAGCGCGGCTTGCGGCTTGCAGCTTGCAGCCGCCATGAACTGTAGCCCCGTCACCCCATGCCACCTTGGAGCCAACTTTATGGACTGAAACTCCTGAGAAACTGTAAGAATAAACCTTTCCTTCCCTAATTTTGGGTGTCAGGTATTTTGTCTCAGCAACGAGTGAAAAGTAACCAAGACAGGTTGTCCTAAGGAGATAAATTTTGGGGATAATTTACATATTTACAATTGATAATTGAATACTGACATCCTGAATCATGTAATCTATAAAGATGGTATAACCCTCCTTTAAAGAACATCTTTAGGTAAGCATGGTGGCCCATTCCTATAATCCCAGCATTCAGAGGGTTGAGGCAAGAGAATTGTGGAATCAAGGTCAGCCTGAACTGCAGAGTAAAACCTTATTTCAAAACAAACAGCAAATCCCCCCCCAAAAAAAACACAAACTTTAGGGGCTAGGGATATAGCTTAGTGATAGATGCTTGCTTAACATGCATGAGGCTCTGAGTTCCATACCCAGGACCACATAAATACATACATACATACCAGGGGCCAGGAATATAGCTCAGTGGCACAGCACCTGCTTGGCAAGCATGAGGTCGTGAGTTTGATTCTCAGTACCAAAATAATCATAATAGTAATAATAATAACCAAAAGTCTTTAGTTTCTATCAATAGTCTTTTATATAGAGAAACTGAAACTTTTATTCCTAAATATTTGATTCTTTATGATGCAATTACACGTATTATAGTATAAAGTTCATTTTATTTTTTTGTTGGTGTCATATAGGAACACAATTTTTTATATTGACTTTTAGTACAATGACATAGATGAGTTAACTTATTGGTTGTAATAATTACTCTGAAAATTTAGGATTTTCTGTGTGTATAAACATAGCATCTGCAAATTATGATGGTTTTTTTTCTTTTCATTCTTATTTCCTGTACTGGCTTAGGTGTCCATATAAAGTTCAGTAAAAGAGACAGTAGAAATCAAGTTTTCAATCTCAAAGGAAATATTTTAATCCTTCACTGTTACAGTTTTCATTTAATTGTCCCCCCAAATCCTCATGTACTCACACGTGGGGTTTTGGGGAGGTAGTTGGATCATGCGGGCATGACACTCACCAGTGGATTAGACTACTGAGAAGTGTATAGTCAGATGTGATGTTGGGAGGTAAAGCCTGGTCAGAAGAGGTGGTCACTGGGGGTGCGGCCTGGAAGGGTGCATCTCCCTCTCTCCCTTCTTTTTTATTCTTTTTTTTTTTGTACCAGGAATTGAACTCAGGACCTTGACTCTCTCCCTTCTTGATCTATCTCTGCTTCCTGCCACCATGCCATGAGCTGTTTCTCTTCTGCCATGCCCCTCTGCCATGCTGCCTTGCCTTGGAGTCAGTTGAGCATGGACTGAAACCTCTACAAACTGTGAGGCAAAATAAACTTTTCTTCCTTTAATTTGTGGATGTTGGGAATTATATCCTAGCAATAAGAAAGTAACTAAGACAGAGTTTGGTACCAGAAAAGAGGGATCATTGCTATGGTCACCTGACCATATGGTTAGAACTGGTTTGCAGGAAGAGTTTGGAAGGGTTTGAAGAGGCTGGCTGCCCTAGAAGCAGCCCTAGAATGCTGTGAACTGAGCTTGATGAAAGATTCTGGTTGGAACTAGAAAGACCAGACTGTTGACAATAATACAGCCAGTAAAGACCAGACTTAAGAGGTTTCAGTTGGAAAAAAGGATGCCATTGGTAGTTGGACTTCAGGACACGTGTGTTATGGTTTGGTGGAAAAATTGTCTGCATTTTGCTTGTGTCCTGAGACATTGTAGGAGACTGAGATTAAGGCTGGCAGATTAATTACGCTGGAAGAGGAAATTTCAAGGCAGGCTTGCATACTTTTGGGGGATTTTAGTCAGATTTATGTTGAGAATCAAGATTGTAGCTGAATTATTTTATTTTATTTTATTATTTATTTGAGACAAGGTCTTGCTATGTAGCCCAGGATGTCCTTGAACTTGTGGATTTTTCTGCCTCTGCCTCCCGAGTGCACCATCATGCCCAGCTAGTTTAATGATTATAAAGTTTTGAGGTTAGCCAGAAAGGAAGCTCCAATAATGTTAGGACCTGTAAAGATAGAGCAAAGGATAGTTTGGTTGCTGAAAGGATTAGCATGAAAAAGAATCCAAGTACTTTGGATCTGGACAATATAAAGGATGCCACGAGGACATTAGAAGAATCCAAAAGACCCCATCCACTCAAAGGTGGAAAAGTGAAAGACTTCGCTTGAAGAAGAGAGTGCTAGGGCACCATGCTCCAGAATGGTGGCAGCCTAGGAAATAGGAATTGATTCTCCAGGATTCAGTTCACTGTGCTCAGCTATTCAGATATTCAGAGGCCTCTGCAACTACCATCAAGGTGCAAAAGGGCTCAGCAACTGCTCCAGCTCTCAGCAGACCTTGGTATTGTCCACGTGGTGCTGATTTTACAGGCATATGGAATGCAAGAGTTTTGGGGTCACAGATTAACACCCAGATTTCAGAAGAAGGCATGGGAGGCCAGGCAGTGTGCCCCTGAGAGGGCAGTGTGTGAAACTATGAGAGTCAGGCTGAACGTGCAGTGGAGACACCAGGATGTTGGTAAAGCCAGGAATGTGGAAGGTCTGAGAAAAGCCACAAGGACTGAGCAAAGAGAGCCTCAGAGAGACCATGAGGGCTGCAGCCACCAGCAGGGCCACCGTGGTGGTCTTCCTGATCCCACTGGAATCCACAGCTTGCCACAGCTGCCCTGAGTGCTGGACATGGATCCATGGATGCAATGTTTGCCCTGTTGGGTTTCAGGCTTGCTTTGGTCCCATTCCTTTCCATCTCCCTATTTCTCCTTTATGAAACGGAAATGTTTACCTTGTGCCTTTGAACATCAGCTGTCTTTAACTTTCTTTTTATTGTATTCCCAAATAATGAGTATGGTAATCTAAGTACTGAAATCTTTTCTCTAGTCTTTCTCACAATCCAAGAAGTTACATTTATAAATCCACTGAGACGTTATTGGAATCTGGGTAAATTAATTCCAATCTACCACCTCCAATGCAACCCATGGCAAGAGTAAAGATTCCAAGACATATTCAAGGTTTTAAGGGCAGCCAAGGGGTCCTGAGTCCAATCCTTGTGAGGATATGCGGACAAAGGCCTTGATCCTAGGCCTCTCCCAGAATTTATTAACTAGTGAAGCAAGGGGGTGGCTTGAGGATGAGTGACAGTGAGGATGGTGGGAACTACGTGAGTAACTTGAGCTGGTTAGCAAGGTAGAGAGAAAGGTATCTCTACAAAATGCAGATGAAGATATGCAAGGGGCTCAATTTACACAACACAATCAAGATAGTAACTGAATCATATTAGGAGGCTGCTGCTTCAGTTTCTGATATGCAAACTTTATGCCTCAGGAACCCATAGCCTCTTTCTCGAGGCTCATCCCCAGTCGACATTCCTGAAGCTCACTGGCTCTGCCATCCCACTGTGGTTTATACATTTTACAAAGGTCATTTAGGGAGGAAATAGGACACTGTCTGATGGCTTTAAAGACTACATATCAGCACCTGCTTCTGATATGTAAACTTTTATGCCCTGGGGACTCATAGCCTCTTTCTCGAGGCTCATACCCAGTCGACATGCCTGGAGCTCACTGGCTCTGCCATCCCGCTGTGCCTATATATTTTACAGAGATCACTATGGGAGGCAACAGGACACTGTTGGATGGCTTTAGAGATTACATATCGGTACCTCAGCTAGCCTTATTTACAATGCTTAGAGCCAATTAAAGAGAGAAGGAAATACCATAGTCAGCTCTGTATACATCAACATAAGGAAATAAATTTCGATATAATCAAAGTTGCAGCAGTTGTTCTGCGTTTAAGGGGACCCACTCAAGGTGTCTCCCACACCCTCCTCTGCAATGCCAACCTGCCCTGGAGCCAGCCAACTATAGACTGCAAACTGTGGGCCAAAATAAACCTTTCCTCCTCTAACTGTGAGTGTCAGGTATTCTATCTCAACAAGGAGAAACTAAGACATTCGTCATCAAGCAGAGATTTGCTGAAAGTCTTTTTTCCTCCTAAAAGTAATTTTGTAGATTACTTCCATTAGTTAGCTTTGTTGTATAACAAATGAACCACAAAAACCAGTGGCATTTTACAAGAGATGATCCTTACACGTATGCAGTAATCAAGTGAGCTGGGCTAGGCTTAGCTAGGTCCTTCTGCTTGTGGTAGCTGGGCTCACACATATCTTTGCTGGGTAGATATGGGGCTCTCCTGTTACCGGGATTGGTGCCCACCTGTGCTGAGGCAAGTGTGTTCTACCTGTTTCTCCTCCTGCTGGGGCCAGCAGGTCAGTTTAGGAAGGTCCTTCTCATGGTAAATAGTAGAACAGAGCAAACTCCAATAGGTAAGCCCATTCCTAAACTCTGCTTACACCACAACTATTATCTTTATTTTTTTTTTTTATTTTTTATTTTTTTTTTGTCTTTTTGAGGCAGGGCCTTACTGTGCAGTTCAGGCCGGCCTTGAGCTTACTTTGTAACCCAGGCTGGTTTTGAACTTGCAGAGCTCCTCTTGCCTCAGCCTCCTGAGTGCTGGGATTACAGGTGTGTATCACCATACCCCGCTTGTGAGACAAGCTCTTGCTATGTAGCCCAGACTGTCTTTGAACTTATGACAATCCTCCTGCCTCAGCCTTCCAAGTGCTGAGTTTACAAGCATGCACTACCATACCTGGCAGATGTTAAATTTTGTAAGGTGATATTTTTCTTTGTTTTTTATTTTTATTACTACATGCTTGCAGTACATAATGATTGCCTTATCATGGGGAGTTATTACATGCACATGACACATTTTAACTTTTTACTTCACCTTTCCCTTTTCTCCCTTCCTCCCTGCCTCCTCCTTCTACCACTAGTTCCTTTCCTATTTGCAAAAGATCTATGTCCTTATTTCCTATTATCTGTCATTTATTTCAGTATTGCAAATTACACTGATTAATTTTGCGCTATGAATATAACTTCATTGTGGTAGCAGCTTCTAGGGTGACCTGTGATCCCTGCCTCCTGGTATTTACCCCTTTGTGTAATCCTCCCCCTGGAGCATGGGCCAGACCAGATGACTTCCTGTTAATGAGAACCAACAGCAATAGCGAGGTGATGGTCACTTCAGAGATTAGGTTACAAAGACTTCAACTCCAGTCTGTCTCAGCCTTTGACTAGGGAAAGCAAGCTGCCAGGCTGTGAATACTGCTGCGGACAGGACTGTGTAGTAAGAGAGTATCTCTGTCCCACAGTTAGTGTCCCATCAATGGTCGCATGAGTGAGCGCGGCAGTGGATCCTGCCCTACGATGTGCTTGAAGTTTAAAAGAATTTATAAAGGGAGGTAAAACATATACTACAGCTTTTGCACCTGGTACAACCTCAATATAATTCTACCAACATTACCTCTGAGTTTGCCTTTATGTATCCATTAAATGGGGACCTAAGATCTATTCCATACAGTAAACGACATTATGTGTCAGGAAGCACTTAATGAAGTCACCACTGTTTTCTTAACCACTTAACTGCTATTTGAATTTTATTTTTAATTTAAAAAAACAATTTTTTTTTTCAGTCTGGGGATTGAACCCAGGGTTTGTCTCTGAGGCCACCTCCCCCTTGTTTCAAAACAGGATTTTGCAGAGTTGTGCAGGCTGAGCTTGAACTTGCAAACTTCTTGCCTCTGTCTCCTAGAGTGCTGGAATTAAAGGGATGTGCCACCACACCCAATTTAGATAAAAACTTTTTAAAAGTAAGAATTGCATTTTGTCTTTGAATTTCTCAATACATCAAAATGAATGTTCAATTAACACTCTGGAATTCACTCTGTCTTCATATATAAATTCAATCTGTCTTCATATATATGAAACAAACAAAGTGTGTAGGCTTAGACAAGTTAGAAATTAAACCTCTGTGTCCTTGTCTGTTGAGTAAAGGCACTGGACCTACTCTCTATGGTTTTTTTTTTTTTTTTTTTTTTTTCCTTTGACACATGGTCTTACTATGTAGTTCAGGCTGATCTTGAATTCACTATGTAGCCCAGGCTGGCCTCAAACTCATAGCAATCCCTCTGCCTCAGCCTCCTGAGAGGTGGTATTATAGATGTGCAACAGTAAGTCAGGCTATCATCCCTTCAAACTTCATTGATACAGTCATTCACATGTTCACTCATTTAATAAATATTTATTGGACTCTAACCATATGCCAGGCTCTGTGCCTGGTACTGGGATTCATTGGTAGGCAGAACAGATTTGGTTCATGCTCTCCTAAAATTTATAGTCTGTATTAGTCAGCTTAGGCTGCCATGCAAAATACCATCTACTGGGTGACCTAAACAATATAAATTCATTTTTCTCATACTTCTGCAGACTGGATGTTCAAGATCAAAGTACTGGTCTGGTTAAGTCCTCATAAGGGACTTTCTCCTGGCTTGCAGAAGGCAACCTGCTCACTCACTGTGCCAAAAAGACAGACAGACAGACAGACAGACAGACAGACAGACAGACAGACAGAGACAGAGACAGAGACAGAGAGAAATAGAGAGATAGAGACAGAGACAGAGAGACACAGAGACAGAGAGAGAGACAGAGAGAGAACAAGAATGCACGCTCTCTGGTCTTGGTCTCCCCCACCCTCTGAATCCTAGGGATTAAGCTTGGTGCCCATACTTGCTAAGCCCACACTCGATTTCATCACGCTACACCCCCAGCCTGGTGGTTCTTCTTACAAGGCACTAATCCCATCATGAGGGCCCCAATTCTATGGCCTCATCTAACCCTAAGTACTTCCTAACACTATCTTCAAATAATATCACATGATTTTGGAGGGGACACAGTTTAGTCCATAATGGGAGGAAGACATAAATAATCACGCACAAAGCCTGCAATTATAAACTGTGATCCATGTCATGGAGGAAAGGTTCAGGGAGAAATTAACTGGAGAACTGGGCCTTGTTTAGAGTAAGGAGTTCTAAACATCATAGCCTGTAGAATCTGAACTTGGTGGGAGGATCTTTGCCTCTAGCTCTCAGAAGGAATAAGGTGAACAATTTTAGTACCAGAAGAATCTCAAAATTCATTGCTTGGGCTGGGGTTGTGACTTGGAGGTGGTGCGCTTGCCTAGCATGTACAAGGCCCTGGGTTCTATCCTTAGCTCTGGAAAAAAACAAAAAAAATGAAACAATAACAACAAAAAAATCGTGTTTGCCCTCACTGTCCTTACCAGTATGCCTCGGTTTGTTATGCACCCATTAACAGCTGGGCACGACCCAGCACTGGGGACCTGG
Organism: Dasyprocta punctata; assembly: GCA_004363535.1. Lineage (NCBI taxonomy): Eukaryota > Metazoa > Chordata > Mammalia > Rodentia > Dasyproctidae > Dasyprocta > Dasyprocta punctata. Next base: position 8,569 of record RJWM01031091.1, read on the forward strand.
AGGGAGGTGAGGGAGGACTACATGGACAAAATTCACCTCCCCACTTAAGTGTGCACCTTGGAAAAGCACAAAGAAAGTTGCCGTGGATCCCTCCACAGAATGCCTATGATAAGGAGCTAATTGTTGGAAATGACTGGTATGATGTTAAAGTCAGATCACAGGAAGCTGCCAAGAGCTTGGCTTTCCCCCCTTTCATGGCAGCCAAAAAACACAGGTGTCCGGGTGCAAACACAGTGCAGAGCAGAGTGCTGACTGACCAGGAAGCTGAGGCTGAAGCACCAGCCAGCAGCGGATCTCCAGACAGGACTCACAGGATGCACTTTCTCCCTGTTTCTAGGTGACAGTGTGGCTTCATGAGGCTTCCGCAGGTCTGGGCAAGCTTCTCATTTCCTGTTTCAGGTGGCCTCAGTCTCTGAAGCCTGTGCTTTGAAGACCTGACAGCCCCTCCTTTTTGTCCAGAGATTCACGGCCCGGGACTTGCGCAAGTCCTTCGAAAGCACAGGGTAGGCTCTGAGATAAACCACTGCGCCTGCGCCTAAGGGCGTCCCAGGGGCTGTGTGCACGGTGCGTCAGCTCCGCAAGCCACTCTTTCAGGAATTGCCTCTTTCATACCAGCCTCACTTCTCTTCTGCTAAATATCCTTTCTATGATGGTTATTTCTTTCACTGAAATTCAAAATTCTCTTTCCAATTTGGTAAAACTAGGTCCCCCCCCTCAGAATATCCTACAAGCTGTGCTTTAACTCCATACATTGTGTAAGCCATACTGGAGTCAGGAAGTATCTTAAGGTACAAATGTTTACGTGTTTCAGAAAGACACTTCCTGATGAAGTCATTGCCAATTCCTTGAACCCACACATGGTTTCTCAGGAGCCAGGAAGCAGATAGAGTTTAAAGCTTGAAAACCCAAGTGATGTTTCCAAATGGGTTTTTGTTTTGTTTTGTTTTTCTGAGACAGGATCTCACTATGTAGTTCAGGTTGGCCTTGACTTACTATGTAGCCCAGGCTGGCCTCAAACTGATAGCAATTCCAGCCTCAGCCTCCCAAGTGTTGCGATTACAGGGATGCACCACCACACCCAACTTCCAGATTTTTAACCTGGCATCTGGCCTGCCAAATGACTCAAGACCCCTGAAGTTAGGAAGTAGCTAAAGTTCCTTTTCCGCAGCAGAGCAGACCACTTCAGGGTGTCTGTGACAAACATTGCCAAATGAACAGAAGCCTTGCTTGTTTGGTGCTGCATGAGAACCCTGTGGGAAATGCCACCAACACCAACTCGAAAGCAGCTGAGAGTCTTCTGAGTGTTGTTCATATACTATAGGGGGCACTGGGGTGGGGAGGGGACATAGGCAGCTAAATAACTCTTAGACAATTTTTTCCTTTGTTTCTGGCTGCTGGGTAGAAGTATGTTTCAATTTTCTAGTCAGCAAGTTAAGCCAGCTGCATGCATGGTGGCTTGACAAAGAAAGAGGCCAGTATGAGAAGATATTAAAATTCAAAACACATTTCAGATACTGCCTTCTCCTCAAATTGCATGGCTGCAGGGAGAATTCATAAATCAGAAATAAGATCAAGTGATGGTGTTGGGTTCAGCCTTCTTCATCCCTTGATATTGTTATTATGCTCAAATGAGAAATATAAAGGAGAGGAGGCCAAGTTAAAACATCTGTCCTCCTAATTTATCAGCCACTAAATATCAGTTTCGGGACAGCACTAACATAAGCAATTCAAGAGAAGAAATATGTCTAATCATCATCATCATTCACTTTTTAATTAAACCGGTCATTTACAAAGACACATTCTCTGCTTGGAGTTCAGGTTTCAAAGAAAAGATTATTTCCAGAGATCTATTCTTCCAATCTTGTATACACTGTAGGCCAAAGTCTGAGGAAACCAAGGTCAAATCTGAGCCAGCCGAGGTTAGAGTGAGTCACAGACATTTAGGAGCCTAAGAGGGTGAAGAGAACAAAGTCAAATATATTGCAGGAAGACCTGTATTTTTGTTGGATTCTTTTCTTTTGTTTTTTGAGACAGAGTTTCACTAGATAGTCCAGGCTGGCCTTGAACTTGTGACTGTCCTGCCTCAGTCTCCTGAGTGCTGGGATTACAGGTGTGTGGCATTGTGCCAGGCCAAAGTCTGTGCCTTTGAGCCCTGAAGGTGGTGATGATGAGGTGGAGGAGGGAGGACCTGGCAATAGCTCATGAAGTGTTGGGGGTAGGACTTCAGGAGCCAGGTGGGAGAGGCCAGTGCCGCAGGTGTGCAGTTGGTGCACCACGCAGACCATCAGGCTGGAGGCCGTACAGGGCGCTGCCCAAACACATACAGGATTTCAATTTCCAAAGTCGTGTGTTAATATTATCGAAGCAAGGAAACTTAATCTAACTATAGAGTTTGAAGGTGGGACTTTCGGGAAGTGATTCAATTAAACTAGTGCAGCTCCTAAAACTGGATCTGCGGCTCTGTAAGAAGAAGCAGAGATCAGATAGACGAAGATACCCCTATATTCCTGCCCTTGTGGGATAGAGCCAAAGGGGAATTGTGCAGGAACCTGTACACTGCTTGGACTTCCAGGCCATCAGTTGCTGTTCCAGAAGTGTGTTATCCATTTTGTATAAAAGCATATTATTCTGCTTTATATGGAAGCCCCCATCCTGTTCTTCATGCTCTTGCCTGATGGCGGTGAGCGGTCTTTCAGAGGCGCAGGTTCTTTCGCTCTGTGTTCCATCAACCCTGAGTTCCCAAAGCTGCCTCCATTCTGCCCCGGGGTGAGGAGAAAAAGTGATGGCTTGTCACGGGAGACTTGAAGGCCTGTAGTGCTTCCCCTGTGGCCGGAACTCATTTAAGGGGGAGAGTTTGTGTTAAAAATGTAGTGTGCAGCCAGGCAGAAGAGGATTTGTGGTTGGAGACTGCTGCTACTCCCTGTCTCTCTGTCACAGACCGGCAGTGCTGGCTTGTGACCAGCATGAGGGGATTCCTTCTGCTTCTTGGGTCTGTGTGTGGCCAGGCAAGAGAGGTGAAGCTGTAGCTGAGACTGATAGGACAGGATCCGGAACCAAGGTCTGGCTACCACTCCCTCAGGTTCAGGCTCTGTCACTCAGGTTCTGCCCGTGGGGAATTGTGAGGTCAGCCCTGCGTTTGTCTCTTAGCGGGGCTCTGGTAACAGGTTTCCTCTCTCCAGGCCTCTTTTGAAATTGATCTGCTGCAACAGTTGCAAACCCCAGCTGCTCTTCTGCTCCTTCAGCCAGTTGCAAGAGAATCAATTCTCCCCGCCTTCAGTGATGGCAGTGTGTGCAGATCTGCCCCAGGATAGGATTCAAGGCCTCAGCCTCTCCTATAAAACTGGGCTTAATCTGGAACTCATTACCCAAACAACTGCTTTGTGCTGTGGTCCCCACCTGGCAACCCAAAAACATCACCTCGGAGTTCCAGGAATCTGGAAACCATACCCCTCAGAGAATATAGGGACAGGCATGCCTACGAACTTTCATTTTACAGATTTCATGTGTGCACAGTGCGTAGAAAAGTGTTGGGCTCATCTACAGCAAACCTCTCTGCTATCTTTAAAATGGTTTCGCGGCCGACTTCTCACAGTGACAACCTGTGTCTCCTCGTCTGTGCCCGAGATGATGCCCAAATGCCTGCGTGTGGATCCGCTATTCATATTTCTTTAAGCCTCTCAACATTGCCAAGTGAGGACTTATTCATCACTGTCTCAGTCCTCACTTTTTCACCTATACTCTTAGTTATTTTATTTATTTTAAACTTTATTTATTTCTAATCAGATTTTATTGGTGCATTTTAGGTACATATGATGATCACATTCATCATAGAGATTTTGTACCTGTACATGATATAGCTTGATTCTTTTTTCCTATTCTTCTACCCTCCCTTTAACCCCTCCTCTCCTTCCTGCTTACAACAGCTTGGTTTCCATTTTTGCCTTCATTTTTCATTCTTTGTTTCACTTTTCTCTTCTTTCCTTTCTCCCTCTCCCCTCCCTTGCTCCCTTGCCCATTTGATCATTTCCTTCCTATTTCACAATACCTATTACAGACTTTAGTCCCTATTTACACTTTCGGTTTCTCATACCAGAGAAACAGTGCAGTATTTACACGTGTGAGTCTGATTTATTTCACTTAACAGTGTGGCCTCAAAGTGCATCCATTCGGATCTAGGATATAGCACAGCGGCACAGTGCCTGCCTGGCAAGCACCAGGTCATGAGTTTGATCCCTGGCACACACACACATACAAAAAGTGCATCCGTTCACCTGGAAATGTCTCAAGCTTATCCTTCTTTCTGGCATTGTATAAAAAATCCATGTCTCCTTTATCCATTCACTGGTTGATGGACAATTGAGCTGTTTCCAAGATTTAGCTATTACAAACTGTGCCGCTATAAACATGGGTGTGCATATATAACTGTGGCATGATGCTTTTAATTCTTTTGGGAAGACATCAAGAAGAGAAATAGCTAGGTCGAATGGAACCTCTAGTGCTAGTTTTTTGAGGGATCTCCACAATGATTTTCACAGTGGTTGCACCCAGTCTACATTCACAGCAACAGTGGAGAAGGGTTCCTTTATCCCCACAGCCCTGCCAGCATTTGTTATTGGTTTCTTAATAATAGCCATTCTTTCTGGGGCGAGTTGGAATCTCAGCATTGTTTTAATTTGCATTTCATGAATGACCAATGATGTGGAACACTTTTTATATATATTTGCCATTTCTATTTCTTCATCTGAGACGTGTCTACTCATTTTAGATGCCCACTTTTGAATTGGGTCTTTAAATTTGGCAGGGTCTGATTTTTTTGAGTTCTTTATATATTGTAGATAGCAATACTTTGTCTGAGCAACAGCTGTAAAAATTTTTTCCTACACTCTTTTAAATAAGATGAGATCCTAGTTGTTGAGTCATTATGATAGTTCCTGTGTGATTGGAGTTTTGTTTATATGTTTTTTGCTTACACTATTCTCTCTTCCAGCAGATTTAATGTTTTTGTTTTAATACTTAGACCTTTGATCCCTTTTTTAAGAGAAAAAAATAAAACAAAATTTCAAAACAATAATTAGGGAGTAACAATGCTATATACATTACACATAGTTAGTTTGATCCATTTTGACTTTCATTTAGTGTGTGGTGAAAGATACAGGTCCATTTTTAATCTTTGGCAAGTGAAAAGTCAGTTTTTGCAGCACCATTTATTAAAGAGGCTATCTTTCTTACAGTGAATGTGTTTGGTACCTTAGTCAAAGATAAGGTGGTTATGTCTAAAGTTCTTTCTGCATCTTCAAATCTGTTCCATTGATCCTCAGGTCTTTTTCTTTTCTTTTCTTTTTTGACAGTACCATGCCGGTGTTTGTTTGTTTGTTTGTTTTTGGGGGGTGTTTTTTGGTAACAGGGATCAACTCATGACCCTGAGCTTGCCAAGCAGGCACTTGTGCCATTGAGCTAAACCCCCAGCCCACCATGCTGTTTTTATCACAATGGTTTTGTAGTATGATTTCAAGTCTGGTACTGTGATACCTTCTACTTTGTCTGTGTTACCCAGAACTGCCTTTGCTATTCTAGGTCTCTTCTGGTTCCAAATGAATTTTAGGATTGTTTTCTCTAATTTCATGAGATATGCTGTTGGAATTTTGATCAGAATTGTATTACATCTGTATAAGAATTTTGGAAGTATGGCCATTTTAGCTACATTGGTTTTTTTCTATCCAAGAACAAGGGATATCTTTCCATTTTCTGATATCCTCTTCAATTTCCTTTTACATAGTACTGAAAGTTTTCAATGTACTGTAGTTTTCAATGTACAGGTATTTTACTTCCTTCATTAGACTGATTCCTAGGTGTTTCACTTTTTTTTGGATGTTATCATGAAAGGTGTTGTTTCCTTAATTTCCCTGTCAATGAGTTTGTCATTTGTGTACAGGAGTGCTATTGATTTATTGTGTGCTGACATTGTATCCACCTACATTACTGAATTTGGTTATTAAATCTAGAAGAATTTTGGTTCAGTTTTTTGGTGTCTTCAATGTAAAGTATCATGTCATCCTCAAATAATGATAATTTAGCTTCTTCTTTTCCTATCATTGTTCTTTTTATTTCTTTCTCTTGTCTAATTGCTCTGGCTAAAGCTTCCAGAACTATTTTCAAGAAGAGTGATGACAGTGGATATCCTTAATTTGTTCATGCTTTTAGAGTGAAACTTTCAGTTTTTGTCCATTCAGTGTGATGCTGGTTGTTGGTTTGTCATAGATGGCTTTTATCAGGTTGAGAGAAAGACCTTCTATTCCAATTTTCTGCAGGGTTTTTATCACGAATGGGTGTTGGACTGTGTCAAAAGCTTTTTCTGCATCTATTGAGATGATCATATGGTTTTTGTCCTTGGTTCTGTTCATGTGTATTACATTTATTGATTTGTGTATGTTGAACCATCCCTGAATTCCTTAGATGAATCCCACTTGGTCATGGGGTATAATCTTCTTGATGATTTGTTGCATTCTCTTTGTCAGTATCTTATCGAGGATTTTTGCATCTATGTTCATTAGGGAGATTGTCCTGTAGTCCTCTTTCTTAGTTGGATCTTTCTCTGGTTTTGGTATCAGGATAATGTTTGCTTCCAGGAATGAATTTGGGAGTACTGCTTCCCTTTCAATTTCATTAAAGAGTTTGAGAAGTAGTGGTATTAGATTTTCTCTAAATTTCTTGTAGAAGCCAGGTGTAGTGGCGCACACCTTTAATCTCAGCACTTGGGAGGCTGAGGCAGGAGGATCTTTTTGAGTTCAAGACCAGCCTGGGCTACAAAGTGAGTTCAAGGCCAGCCTGAACTGCATAGTGAGACCCTGTCTCAAAAAATAGGGCTGGGGATTTAGCTCAGTGGCCTAAGTGCCTGCCTGGAAGGTGTGAGGTTGTGAGTTTGATCCTCCCATACCAAAAATAAATAAATAAATAAAAATAAATTTCTTGTAGAATTCAGCAGTGAATCTGTCAGGGCCTGAGTTCTTCTTTCTTCGTTGATTGATAATGGTTTATTTAGGATTTTTGTATCTTCTTGGTTCAGCTTTGGTAATTCGTATGTATCAGGAATCTGTTTGTTTCTTCTGCATTTTCCATCTTATTAGAATACAAGTCCTCAACGTAGGTATAGATGATCTTCTGAATTTCTTCAGGGTTCATTGTGATTTCACCCTTTTTATTCCTAATTGTATGGATTTGAGTCTTTTCTTTCATTTTTTTTTTACAAGGTTGGTGAAAGGTTTGTCAATTTATTTTGTTATTTATTTATTTATTTGAACCAGTAATCAAACTCAGGACCTTGCACTTGCCAGGCAGCCACCTGGTTACTGAGCTTTACCCCAACCCCTATCAATTTTATTTAATCTTTCAAAGAAACAACTCTTCAATTCATTGATTCTTTGTATTGTTTTCTTAGTCTCCATTGCATTAATTTCTGTTCTGATTTTATATTTCCTCCCTTGTATGAGTTTTGGGCTTCATCTGTTTTTCTTTTTCTAGAACTCTGAGCTTCAAAATTATTCAACATTAAGTTATTGATTTGAGCTCACTCAGTTGTCCTGGTATGGGTATTCACTACTATAAATTTCCCTCATAAGAGTGCTTTCGTTGTGCCCCTAAATTCTGGTATGTTGTATTGACATTATCATTTAATTGTAGAAACTGTCTAATTTCTTCTTTAATTTCATCTGTGACTCACTGGTTGTTCAAGAGGGTGCTATTTAATTTGCATGTGCTTATGAAGTTTTGGGGGTTTCTTTTGCCATTGATTTTCAATTTCATTGCACTATGGTCTGATAATATGCATGGGATAATTTGAATTCCTTTGCATTTACTTAAGCATGTTTTATGAGCCAGAATGTGGTCTATTCTGGGGAATGTCCCATGTACAGCTGAGAAGAATGTGTATTCTGATGTTGTGGAAGTGGAACACACTGTAGATATCTACTAAGTCCATTTGTTCAAAAGTTTGGTTCAGTTCTAATATTTCATTGTTGATTTTTTGGTCTAGTTGATCTATCTATTTGTGGCAGTGAGGTACTGAGATCCCCCAATACAATTGTATTGGTGCTTATTTGATTTTTCATGTCCATTAATATTTGTTTTATATAATTGGGTGCACTGGCATTTGTTGCATATACATTTATAATCATTATCTATTTCTCTTGGACAGTTCTCTTTGTAAGCATATAGTGACTTCCTTTGTTTCTCTTAATCAGTTTTGACTCAAAATCCACTTTATCTGCAAATAGAATAGTTACCCCTTTTTTTCTGGGTTCCTGTCACATGGAGTATTGTTTTACATTCTTTGATTTTCATTCTATGAATTTCTTTTTGAATCGAATTTGTTTCTTGTATGAAGCATATTGTTGGATCTTGCTTCTTGATCCATTCTACCAGTCTGTTCCTTTTGATTGGTGAATTGAGACCATTAACATTGATAGTTATAGCTGGTATGTATTGATTTATTCTTGTCATGTTATTTTCCTGTTGTTGGCTCCCCCCATTTAATTATTTGCCTTACCTGGTGGACTCATTCTTTTGAAATTTATGGAGTTGTACTCCTTGTTATCTCTTTCTAGAATGTCCTTCAAAACATTTTGGACTGCTTGTTTGGTGTTTATGAATTTCCTCAGGTATTCTTTGTCATGGAAGTATCTTATTTCTCCATCAATTTTGAAAGATAGTTTTGTGGTGTACATCAACCTGGGTTGGAGATTATTTTCTTTTAGTGCTTGAAATACTTCACTCCAAGCTTTCCTTGACTTGAAGGTTTATGTTGATAAGTCTGCTGTGATTCTGATGCATTTTCATTTATAAGTGATCTGTTTCTTTTTGCTAACAGTTTTTAATATTCTGTTCTTGTATTGAATTTCTGGAATCTTGACTGTGATATGCCATGCTGTAGATTTTTTTTTATCATGGCCAATTGGAGTTTTATATGCCTCACTCATCTGTATGTCAAATTCTTTTTCTTTGTCAGGGAAATTTTCTGCCATAATATCTCTGAGCAGTTTTTAAAAAAATAATATTTGTGCTATCTCCTATCAATCTTATGTCATTCCTATCAATCTTATGTCATTCTTCTTTGCATCATCTAGCAGCTGCTGGACTGATTTCCTGTGGTCCCTTGCTATTTTTAAGAAATCTTTCTTTTCATGATTGCTAACCACAAGACTGTCTTTTATAGCTGTTCTCACACTGGTTTATTCTGCCGCGGATACTTTCAGTGGAATTTTTAATCTCCTGGATATCTTCTTGAATATGTTTTGTGGATTCCATTTCTTTCCTATGTTGGGAATTCATGGTTTCCATCATTTTCCTAAATGCCTCTATTTTTCAATCTGTATCTACTCCAGAGTCACTAATCATGCTTTTTATTGTAGTCAAAATCTCTGCAGTAATCTGAGTAATTATTTCTGATTTGATTTTTTTTAGAGCTTCATTCATTTGCTTTGTTGTTACCACTTCAGAGAAGCCAGGTGGGTGACTTTTGGATTGTCCAACCTCATTGCCCCCTGGGTTTCCCTTTGGTGAACTGGATGTCTGGGATTGCATCCTGTGTGTCTTCTCATTTTCTTTTTTTTTTTTTAGTTCCCAGGATCGAACTCACAAGTTCATGCCTGCCAGGCAGGCGCTTATGCCACTGAGCTAAATCCCCAGCCCTCATTTTCTATATATATAAATATATAGAAAAATGTCTTCTCCCCCCCCACATATATGTATTTAGTTTAATTCCTGGGTTGATGCTTGTAAATTGCTCATGGTGAACAGCTTTATTGGTAGTGTTTAGAACACTTATGAAATGACTGCTTCTCAGAGGTGTCTTCCAGGTATACCTGGCTTTTTGGTTTTGGGTCTGTTGCAAGAATTTACCTCTTCAATTTATTGGGGATGAGAAGTTGCTGCCTACTTGGCCCAGCCCCTGGTTCTTTAGTACTGGCTCACAGTATTTTCTATGACCCTTAGGCAATCTCAGTTTGGTATACCAGGAAGACCAGCTGGTTAGAGCAATTATGTCACTTTGGCTAAAGTGGTACAATCAACGATAACAATAGCATCTAACACAGCCTAGCAAATGACAAAGTGAGGCAACCATTAATTTGCCACCTTTAAGTGTATGAACTAGATTTGTGGTTATATAACAACATCTCAAATAAATCCACTTCAAGGTTGTGTCTGTGGTCTCTGGTAGAGCATGTGTGGAGATAGAGTCCAGATCTGTGTTGATTTATCCCAGGAAGCCAGCAATAGCTTTATCCTGGGGCAGTGGATAATCCCAGTGAGCCTGCACCTTTATTTCCACTGAAGTTCATGTTGCTTTCTGACTGTGAGGTTGGGACCAGACCTGTTCAACCTGCAGCAGTTAGGGCACCTTCTGTGAGCTTGGACTCAGCTGGGAGCCAGAAGATGGAGCCCTAGAAGTTATTCTGAGTTCCAGGCTCAGGTGGCCCCTCTCTAGGATGGTTTGCTGGCCAATCACCCTCTCCCACAAAATAGCCAAGTCCATGTCACTCACCATCCACTGCAGTCCATGGTGTCCACTGCTCCACTGCACTAGTGCATATCTCCACGAAGGCCTCTGGGGTTGCCAGCAGTCACCGTGTATCTGCAGGTTTGAACCACTCCTCCCACACAGTGAGTCCTCACTCAGGGAGAAGGCACCACCCACGACTCCCTTCTTCATTGAAGTTTCTTTCTTTGCTCTCCCTGTGGGCTTCAGTTCTCACTTCAGATCCTTCCTGGGCCCAGGGGACCCACTTTCCTCCTTCTTTTCTTCCTCCTGTTGCTATACTCCAGTGTCTGGACACTAAATCTCAGAAAGGCTCCTCCTCTGCTTCTTACAACTCCACCATCTTTCTGGAAGTTGCCCACTCTTAGTAATTTTAGCAAGGAGTCTCATGTCTGAATCGTTGGAAATGGGGCTCTGACTTCTTTCATACCCTCTCAGGACCCATGGGCCTAGCTAATGTACTTACTGAGCGGTCGTTAGGTGCAAGGCACTGATGGACACTAAATTTTTAGGCCACTGGCTTTGCTTCCAGTGAATTTTGGTTTGGAATGTGTTTTTCAAATGTTTTGCATCAATGCCGTGCAACTGGATTAAATGATAAAATACAAAAATGTAAAATAAGATGGTTCACATTCCTTGGATTAAAAAACCCCAGAAATGTCTAGGATAGCAAGCATTCTTAGAAAACCTTTCTTCTCTTATTCTGGATAAAGTTCTACTATAGTTTGAATTTATTTTTGCTCCTTCCCCTGAACAAACTCATGCAGGATTTTAATCTCCAAAATCATGTGTTAATGGTATCAGAGGGAAGAAACCATGAAGTTTAAAGCTGGGACCTTTGGAAAATGATTCAGTTAGATTAGGTCAGAAGGGCACAGTCCCTAAGAACTGATCTCAGTGGCTTTGTAAGTAGAAGAGATCAGGCCGACGAAGACATAAATCTGCCATCATGGTATAGAGCCAAGGAAAAATTTTGCAGGATCCTGTATGTTGTTACTTTGTTATATTAAGAATAAAGCTCATAAATACAAGTTCGTCAACCAGACTCTTCAGTCCTTTGGGTATCTATAACTGGTGCAAATAGACAACCCTCCTGGTGAACTTCTGACACACCCTCCAAGAATTAAGAAGTATTGTGTGCATGCACCTACTCCCCATGGGGAATGTAATTATTATGTACTATAAATATGTACTAATGAAAAATAAAATTGGAAGAAAATTGGGAGCAGGAGTGTGTGCTGAGGATTGAGCCCAGGGCCCCATGCATGCTAAATATGCACTGTACCACCAAGCTACATGCATGATCCCAAAGTGCGACAGGTTTTTCTGCTCAAGGATCAGTCTTTTGCTTCTGGCTTCCAGGTTAGTTGTAGTTTACTGCTTCTGCATGCAATTTGAGGTTGCTAATAATATATGAAAAAGTGTTGATCATGTATGAAAATATTTTTCTTAAAAAACATGTTTCTCTGTTAGAGATGACAGCTTGTAAAAATGTGATGAAGTGAAAAGGCGCTTACCAAATTCAGGGAACTAACAGAGGAATTGGCCCCCAGTCCAATACACTTAGAATAATAGCTATCAGAGAGCACTTCTCTGTTGTTTGTTTATAAAAATTCTCTTTTAAAATTAGACGTGCTTCACCATCAAATTGCAAATATTGCCTATGAGTTAAGAATTGAAATCATTTCTTAAAATTGACAGTGTATAAGACAACAAACCCCATTGAGGATGTTGCATGTTGAAAGCCAAAAATCATAAGTCAATGATCAGAATCTGCAGTAACATTAGCTATGCAGAGACTGTGTACGTGAAAAGTGTTATTCATTCATTCAACACATATTTTTCAGAACCGGCTCTGCCAGAAGAATGGGTCCTGGAGATGCAGCCATAGACAAAACAAACATGGTCTCTAGTCGATGAAACTCATATTCTAGATGGTAACAAAATAATGTCAGATGATGGTAACCAATATGAAGAAAACCAAACAGGGAAATGTGTTAGAGGGTGGTAGTGGAGGGGAGGCTGCTTTTATCTGGGTGTTTGAGGAAGGTCTCATGAAAAAGGTAACTTTTGAACTGAGATGTGACTTAAGGAGCCAGTGAAGAAAGAATCTGCGGAGAATGTTGCAGGCCAAATGAAAAGCAAACATCCTCAGGACTGAGGCTGGTGTGTTTCAGGGACGGGGCAAGGGTCAGCGGAGCTCACTTCTAGTTACTGAATGGGGCAGTGCTGCGTCCAGCACAGATCTTCAAACTCCAGAGGGAGGATGGGGGAGGGTGAAGAAATGAAGGCAAGAGTCAAGATGCAGAAAGCGGAGGTCAGGTGGAGTCTCTTTCCTGATGGGAGAAAGGTGCCCAACAACTGCAGTGTGTTTACTTATGCAATTGGCATAAGGGGCTGTGCACAGAGGATTTTAAGGGAAGGGTAAGATTCAGAACAGAAAGAACAGCCAGTCTTCAACAACACGGTATGTCTTAGTGGTTACATGGGGACTAAGAGCGCAGTTGTCTGTATTATCTCAGGGGAAGGCCTAGTCACTTCGTGTGTCAGCTCCCTGAGCTGCATACACTTCTCACAGGGCCCTGCCAAACTCATGAGAAGCAGGGATCTTGTCCTAGATACCTGAGGTATAGACAGTTTTGCCCCCAACAGGGCAGTGATATCAGCCCAAAGCAGCAAGGTAAGGAAGTTCTGGATCATTACCATGGTTTGGGTGTGGTTTATGAGGCCTAGTAGGAGTTGGTTGGGTCACTGAGGGGGTGGTACCCTTGTAAGAGATTAAAATAGTTCTCGTGGGACCCTGAATGAGTTTTCATGACCGGGATGGTTTTATAAAAGAGCAAGTTTGAGCCAAGCACACAGGTACATGCCTATAATCCCCATTATTCAGAAAGCTGAGGCAGGAGGATTTCACGCTCTGGGCCAGTTTGGGCCACTTAGCAAGACCCTGACTCAAAACCAAATATAAAATGGGCTGGGGATATACCTCAGTGGTAGAGCACCTCTATCCTCAGTACAGAGAAGAAGAGAGGTTAAAAAACCAAACAAACAAAAAAAGAAAACAAACAAAACAAAACAAAAAACCCAAGCCCAGTCCCTGCTATTGCACTGTCTCCATCGTACTATGTGATCTTTTCCTGTCTGTAATGAGGTTCTCAGCAGAGCCTAGCCTCACAGAACCTCTGTGATGAGATTTTACACCAAGTCCTGTGAACTAAATAAACTTTTTTCAGTGTTAGCGATTGGTCCCAGTCAAGCACACACTGTACCCCTGAGGTACAGCCCTAACCCCAACCTCTTTTCTTTATAATGTACCTAGTGTCAAATATTTCATTATAGTAACATGACATGGACTAATACTGTCATGAAAGGCCAGTAAGGTTTGCTGAAGAATGTTGATTTTAGTTTAAGAGACCCAGGGGCTTAAACAGGTGCATAATGTAATCAGATTTAAAATATTCTCTGGCTGCTATGAGTTAAAGCAGGGCACTCAGGAGGCCTGATAGTGCTATGCATGAGAAATGGTGGCTTGGATGAAAGGAAGCCATGGCAGGTGGAAGAAAGTACATAGACTTTGGTTTTACTTTGGAGACAGAGTCAACTAGATTCACTCACAGACCGGATGCGGGAAATAGGAAAA